>JAKISA010000016.1:0-258518 GCA_022577855.1 Wickerhamiella azyma
CCCCCCCCCCCCCCCCCCCCCCCCCCCCCCCCCCCCCCCCCCCCCCCCCCCCCCCCCCTCTGCACATGGCCCACACTCTGGCTTTACCTTTTTTCGAGAGTAAAAGACCCTCTTTGGATACTTGTTCTAATCGAATACAAACTCTATGGCACCGTCAGCCTATCGCGATCACCAAGCACAATTTGAAGATACCCCGTGACAAAGTTTTCATATGGACAAGACTTTGGTGCTCGATGGTGCCTCTGGCACGCTGCTGGAGAAATACGGCGTTACACTACACCCTACGCTGTGGTCGGCAATGGCCCTCGTGGATAACCAGGACGCTGTGCGCAAGATGCACAAGGACTATTTTGATGCAGGTGCAAATGTCGCTTCCACTGTGACCTACCAGGCCTCGTTTGCAGGCTTTGAGGGGCACCTTAGTCCTCAAGAAATCCAGAAGTACATGGCCAATGCGGTCAAGCTTGCCCGCGAAGCAGCGGAGCAGAGCACTGGCACCCAGCCCAAATATGTAGCCGCCGCGCTCGGTCCCTATGGCTCTTATTTGTGCCAGGGCCAAGAGTACACTGGCGAATATGGTGATGTGACCGACGAAACTCTCGAAAAATTCCACGCTCCTCGTATTGCAGCCATGCTGGCGGGTGAGCCCGATTTCCTTCTTTTGGAGACTATTCCCACAGTGCAAGAGCTCCGAGTTTTGGCAAAGCTTGTCGCAGATGTGAAAATTCCCGTTTGGATTGCTTTCAGTATCAAGTTTGGCCAGCGGGTCACTTTGGCAGATGGAACCACCATCCCCGAGGCCATCAAGCACTGCGCCAATTTCACCGTTGTGGGCGCCAACTGCTACCCCCTAATCAACACTGCGACTTTGTTGGAGCAATTCTCAAAGCACACCGACAAGCCGCTCATTGTGTACCCCAATTCGGGCGAGGTGTACGATGCCGAGGCCAAGATCTGGCAGTCCACTCAGGCCTCGCAGACTAGCCAATGGGAGGTGCCTGAATGGCAGCAGCTCGGAGCGCGCGTTATCGGTGGCTGCTGTCGCTCTGATCCTTCGCACATCGCTGCAGTTGCCAAGGCATTGTAGGCGCACGCACGTGTGTCGCTAACGCAGCGCCTGCACCACATGTTTCACGCCTGAAAAACCACGTGTGCACCGTATGCGCCCCGTATGCGTTCCCCATGCATCGGCTAATTGTGATTTGCGCGTGTTCCATGCCTTGAGCCCACGTGCCCCATACTCTGCATCGTGCATGCAGCATATGCAGGTTTATAGATTTGATGTTAACGATTGAGAAACGCTCAAATTGAGTTTTTAATGATACAATCCTCCTGTAGGCCCTATCTTTTACGAGATACATTTGCAATTGTGTTCGATGTACATGGAAATGAACCTAAACTGATGCCAAAATTTTCAACGGCGCATGGGGAAAACGTGGGACCTGACTCAGCGAGATAGGGGTGGTGGCTTGGGGGGATTGCCAGTGCCGTGCAGATCAAAAAAATCTGAAAAGCAGTTTTTCGGCGGTCAAGGCTGGTAGACAATGTTTGAGGCAGGGCATTGCTTGCAGAATAGACCCACCCTTACCCTGCCACACTCGTTAGTAATCACCACGTGGGCGCCCTTTCCCGCGAGATTGGCTCGTCTGACCGAAAAAAATGGGTGGTAAAGCAGTTGGCATGCACGTGCATATGCAGGTGTCTGCAAAAGAAAATTATGAAAGCAGAGCGTTATAAAGGAGGATCGTCGACTCCAGAGTCTACACACAACTGAAACACCAAAGATGCCTCAAAATCACGACAGGCAGGTCCGCCATCACGGTCCTATGCCGGCATCCATTCCTGTGCCCAGTGGCCCCGTTGAGTACGATACCATTGACGGACGCTTCGTCGACGACGAGCTCACCTATTCTCGTTACCCTAATGACAAGGACGAAAAGGCCATTTTTGCCTACCTGCTCAACCCGGCCGACTCTTATACTCCCGAGGGTGTCTACTGGGCCGATCTCCCCCTCAAGCAACGACTCAAGTTCAACTACACCGTCGAGAAAAACGAGGCCAAGCGCGAGTTTGGTGCCTTTTGGTCCTTGTTCAAGAGCGATCCCCTTGCTCCCATCTCGTGGTACTTCCGCAATGCCGTGATTCCGGGTGCCGGTCTTTTACTCGAGGGTTATGTCCTGTTTTCGATCGGTAACATCAAATCTCTGTTTGCTATTGTTTGGCCCGAGTGCTGGGGCAGCAAGACCAAGGTCCTCGAGGCCGGTGTCTGCGATTTGCAGTGGACTTATGCCGTCAACTATATGGAAATTTTGGGTATTATGGTCGGCCAGGTTTTGGTCGGTATTATTGGTGACGCCATTGGCCGCCGCTGGGGTCTTATTCAGGACGCTGCTATCATGTTTGTTGGTCTTCTCATGCTCACTGCCATGTGGGGTACCGACCTCAATGGCTGGGTCATTTGCTACGCCTGGTCGCTCTTTTTTTACTCGATCGGTGTTGGTGGTGAGTACCCCATGACCGCTACCTCTGGTATGGAGAAGTCCAGCTTCAACAAGATTTCTTCGGCTGATGACCGCCTCCACCGCGGCCGCAAGGTCACCATGGCTTTCCTCATGCAGGGTTGGGGCCAGCTGCTCAACCAGGGCATTTTGATTCTGCTTTTGATAATCTTCCACCACGGCTCGGGCAAGCCTGACCTCGTCGACGGCGCCTACACTTATTCCAAGGTGGCTGTGCAATGGACTTTCCGCGTCTCGTTTGCTATTCCTGCCGTTGGTACTCTCTGGCTCGTTTATTTCCGCACCTACAAGATGCCCAACATTTCTTCTGCACTCGAAAAGGAAAAGGGCAAGTCTAACGTGACTGGCTACGACGTGCAGTCGCTCAAGCTGCTCTTTACCCACCAGGGCGGTCGCCTCTTTGCCACCTGCTTTGCTTGGTTCTGCAACGACGTCTTTTTCTACGGTAACAAGCTGTTCCAGGGCACCTTCATCTCGGTTATTACTCCCAACAACAAGAAGAATGGTGTCATGACCGACTGGCTCTACAGCTTGATCAACATTGGTTGCTCCATGGCTGGCTACTACCTTGCTTCTTTCACCATTGACTCCAAGTTCTACGGCCGTAACTGGATGCAGCAGATCGGTTTCCTCATGTGCTTTATCTTCTTTGTGGTGCCTGCCTTCAACTACAAGTACTATACCAGCGACGAGCACGTGCACGAGTTCCAGGCCATGTACTTTTTGTCCTCGTTCTTCAACCAGTTTGGCCCCAACGCGGTTACTTTTTTGACAGCCGCTGAGGTGTTCCCCACCAAAGTCCGCGCTACCGCACACGGCATGGGCGCTGCTTGGGGTAAGGCCGGTGCCCTTGTTGCCACTGTTGCCTACAACTACATGACCACCCAGCAAAAGTTCTACATGGTTCCTTGGTTTGGTCTTGCCGGTATGCTTGTGACCTTGATCTTTTTGCCCGATGTCACTGGCCTTGATTTGCGCTCGCTTGACCGCCGCTGGCACTACATCCAGTCTGGTCGCGAGCACGAGTACCACGGTATTGCCATCCACCCGCGCCACTTGTCCCTTTGGGAGCGCTGGAGAGGTGTCGGCAAGAACTACAACGCCGAGCTTGACTACAAGCAGCGCGTTGACGACATGCGCCAGGACTGGGAGAAGCAGCAGGCCTCCAAGCTTGCTGAGGACGTGGGTGACCACGAAGACGTTGACATGCAGTTCAGCCCCGATGTGCACCACTACTTCTTGCGCACATCGCCCCAGATGCGCCCTGCTACCCAGGAGAAGGCCAATGACGACTTTGCCCTTCCCGAGGCCGAGAGCGATATTTCTGCGCCCTCTACTAAATAAATATTTAATTTAGACTAATTCAGCTCTTTCTAATATTACCTTTTCCTACCGCAAGCAGCCTGACTTCTCACCTCGCGCATGGATGACCTCAAAGGCACCTCTCGCTATAAAACCTCGCGTGCATTTGTTAATTCTTTGAGTATTGACCAGACGCTGAACCAATTTTTGCTTTGTGGCTCGGCAGACTCGAGTATTTCAGTGTTTGATCTCAACAGCAGCAACGCCAAGCCGGCTGCACATGTCGCCGCTAAAACCGTACACAAGTTTGGTGTTTCGGCCGTAAAGTGGTGGCATGATGATAATGGAATGTTTGTTAGCGGCTCATTTGATAATAGCGTCAATCTCTGGGACACAGACAGCCTTGAGGCAGTATACACGTTTGAGCTCGAGTCCAAAGTCTACAATCTTGATTTAAACAAGCTGGGAGTGGTGGCAGCTGCACTAGATCATCCCTACATTCGACTTCTGGATGCACGATCCGGGTCTCAGAGCCAGGTGCTCAAGGGCCACCAGGCCAAGGTCTTGTCGGTCAAGTGGTGCCCCATCAATGAATATTTGCTGGCTTCAGGCGGCTCAGATGGTACTGCTCGGCTATGGGATGTGCGTCAGGGCCAATCGCAGGTCTCGTGCTTTGATATGAACTTTACGAGCCCTGGGCGCCAGCTTGAGGTGCTCGAGTTTCGCAAAAGCCACCGCGGCCCTGTAAACGGTGTTTGCTGGGTAAGTACAGGTGATCGCATTGTAAGTCTTGGCCAAGACAACAAGGTCCGAGTATGGAATCTAAATGTGGCTGGAGGTCTCAACGAAGGGCTCAACTATGGGCCGCTAATTCAAAACAGATTTTTACAAAACAACGACCCGCTGGTAACAAGTCTCGAGTATGGCGAGCCGCGGCTGCTGGTTAATACGGATTCGGGCGCGGTACTCATTTACGATCTCGACAGCGGTAAACTCATCAAGCGTATGGAGCCTCCCTCACGTGCGAGCTCAATGCGTCAAGCATGTATTGTTGAGCGCGGATACCCTCGAGCGGAGCTTTATACGGGTGATGGCGAGGGGAACATTATCGAATGGTCCAAGCAGCTCAGCTTCACGAGGGATGAAGATTTACAGGCCAAGCTGGAAAAGGGGCTTGAAAAGACCAAGCAGCAAAAGCTTGGTGATTATTTATAGGCTAATTGTATTCAATTGTGTTATTTCAACGACCTTTTGGGGCGCCCGTGAGCCGGTGCTTGACGCTCGCACCAGCTGCATTCACGGCTGCAGCTGCAGCACGGGCTAGCGATTACCAACTTTACCCCACACAACATGAATTGGCTGAGAGACGTTATTGCTAAAGAAGGCGGAGGTTACCTCTTGAGCCGCGGGCGGCTCATGAAGGATGCGATTCGTTGGGGCGATATGGACGCCATGCGGCATGTGAACAATGTGGTTTATCTTAAAAAGTACGAGGCGGCCCGCATTGAATACCTACTTGATCTCGAGCACAGACACAATAAAACGAAAAAATTCCTCAGCGGCACCGGAGTTGGGCCCATCATGCGCCGTGCAGACATCTCGTGGAAGTACCCTGTCAAGTACCCCGACACGATCAGCATTTTGAGCAAGGTTGAAAAGGTCGAAGAGGACCGTTTCTTTTTGAATATGATTTTGGTGAGCCACAATGCCGAGAAACTCGCATCACGGATCCGCGAGTGCGAGGTAACGGTGGACTATGCCAAGCAGCCCACTGCCAAGGCGCCTGTTCCAGAGCTGTGGAGGGAGATTTTCCGTAAAGAGTTGGAGGCCCAGGCCAATTGGGAGAAAGAGTTTGACTAGTCTAAGTTTCTGTAGTTTTAGGCATCCTCACGGCACCTAAAAAGAGCTTGTCGCGCTCCTCGGGCTCACGCTGACATGGCCCTGAGGTATATCCGTGGGCGATTCCGCGCAAGGCCAGCCAAGGTGGCCCAGAATGTGCTGGGAATCGAGGAGAACTTTGAGCAGCTGCAGTCAATAGTGTCCAATTCCAACGCTACCTTGTCCCAGCGGGTATCTGCGGCCTCAATGATTCGCTCGAGCATTGACCAAAACTCGCTCAGTTCCATCCCTGAGGTGTGGTACAGCGTGGTACAGCTCCTCAACCTCGAGAACCCGCCTGAGTTGCGGCGTGCGGGGTGGAAACTGGTTGTTTCATGCATCGAGCACGACGAGATCAACGCCGGTAGCTACAACAGTTATTACCATGCAATCATTGATAATTGCAATGTAGAGGACTTTGACCTGGTTCTCGAGACTCTTGAAGCGCTGACCCAAGGCGGGCGCAACCTTGCAAACACGCCAACCGCCAATTATCGGCTGCCCACGGTCCTAAGTTATTGGCTCAACTTGCTGGCGTTGAGGACCCAGGAACTAGAGACTAATCCAAATGCTCGCGATATTGCCGAGCAGTGGGGCCGCTCGACCCCGGAAAATTTTCTCAGATTGCTCAAACTGAACGCGCAAATCCTCAAATTCAACATGTCGTGCTTTGACGAAAAGGACATTGAAAAGTCGCTGCTGCAGACCGCCGCAGTCGTAAAAATCAGCAATTCTGAGCCTATTATGGAGGCATGCTGCGCCCTTATCTCCACCATTATGGCGTTTGGCCTTATTCCTCTGAACTCGCTTGACCCGGTTCTCCAGGTGCTGTGCGCTGCGAGCCGCGTTAACGAAGCCATGGACGAAATCGTGTGGAAATCGGTGAACGATCTCATCAAAAGCCACTTGGGGCACTCTACTGTGCAGCGTTTGTGTCGTATTCTCGACTCCCACGAGAGCGATGTTCTCTATGTGATGCGCTCGGCCTCGGCTGCCCTGCTGTGTCGCGTGCTGGTTGAAGGTGCTGAAGAAGAGGCTGAAGAGCTGCCGGTGGTTGAAGTGTTTGGCGCTTATTCCAACGCGCTCGACCACATGAACTCGGAGCTGTGCCTCGAGGTGGCCACGAGCCTTCGGCGGATTCTCGAGTCGAAAAAGCTGTGCCACCACATTTCGTTTGATATTTGGCAATCTGCTGCACTGTCGCCCTTGACGCTGCTCTGGAAACTGGGCGAGTACGCCAGCTCCACTGCCTACAAAATTACCCTCGACGCCCCCGAACAGTTTAGGGATGAGGCCCCCGACCTGAAAAAATTGGAGGCAGTGTTGACTGATTTGCTCGAGCTCGTGCTCGTGGCGGTCGAGCCCAAGGACTCTATTGTGCCCCTGGATGAAACAATCGCCATTACCGGCCGCTTGTCGCAGTACGTTTCGTGCTCGAGCGCACTAAAAGTTGTGGCTCTCTTCAACTCGCTCCACTTGTGCAGCCCCTACATGGAGGATTGGCAGGACAAGACCAACCTGTTACTGTCAAAATTCTACAAGAATGATGCTCTCAATGGCGCTGTGCGCGAGAAAATTATCGCTCTGTGCGAGCCTCTGCTCATGATGCCCGATAATGAGGAGCAGGTGCTCGACATTGTGGACCAATTGTTTACCGATATCCGCGTCCAAGACTCGCAAAGCGTGATTTCGCTCTTGTCTGCGTA
The DNA here is from genome assembly GCA_022577855.1 of Wickerhamiella azyma. Taxonomy (NCBI): domain Eukaryota; kingdom Fungi; phylum Ascomycota; class Dipodascomycetes; order Dipodascales; family Trichomonascaceae; genus Wickerhamiella; species Wickerhamiella azyma. The sequence goes on from JAKISA010000016.1 coordinate 7,406, forward strand.
CCGCGAGATTGCCCAGTATGGCCGCTGGACCTTGTTTGAGCGCGCCACGCGTCTCCTTGTCAAGTTGTTCCCTGCCCAAAGCTCCGCTCGCTCCAGCGATGACCAGACGTCGCAAGCCTTGGAAAAAATTGCTTCTTCGCTCGTGGAGGCCTTTTTGAGCTTGTTTCAAACCAGTTCTCGCAAGGCTACTCTGCTCTACGGTGCTCTCCTAGATGTCTGCGCTCAAAGTGTCTTTGACGAGCGGCCATTCAAGGTGGCCTTTAGCTTGTTGTGTCGGCTGCGGGTAGACGCCTCGCTCTGTGTATGCGTGACTGAGCCTGCCATTGAGGATGATTATGGCGCCGCCCTTTGCCAATTCCAGGTCCAATTGCCGATGAAAAAGAGCCTCAGGGACAAGCACTCACTTGTGCTCAAGCGCTCTTGCAAGGGGTTGGAAGAAGAGCACCACCATGCGGGGGAGCCTCACCCGCAAAAACAGCCGGAGGGCCTCGACACCAGCTTGTTGCTCGGTCTTGTGACCTCAATTCTCGAGAAGAACGCGCCCGAGCAGGTGTACATTTTGGTGCTGCTCAACGTGCCCACGCAGCTCGGCAATGTACAATTTTACAACGGCTGCGACGGCGAGCTGGTCAATTTCCGCAATTTTTTGTTTCGCCAGTGCACCGCCAAGCTGCCTATCGCAGAGACCTCCATCACCCGGCCCGAGATCATTGCTGTGTACATTCACATGGTCACACTGCTCATGGGACATTCGCGCATTTTTACCAAGCAGGACTATGATAAGATGCTCCAGACTTTGGTCAAGGTTATGAATGAGTGGGACAAGACCACGGCAAACTGGACATTGCACTGTCTCGTGATTTGCTGCTACGAGTGCCCCGTGACGCTTCAGCGCTTTTTGCCGCAAATTTTGGCCAAATTGCAGACGCGAATTACGAGTAAGGACTCCTCGACCCACATTATGGAGTTTTTGTTGACCCTAAGTTTGGTGGAGGTCCTCACCTCGAGCTTCAACATGCAAGAGTTTAAGCGCGTTTTTGGTATCTGCTTTACCTACATTCAGAATGCCCGCGATACCCTGAGCAAGTCGAGCAATGTGGAGGCAAACATCCTCAGTCAGTACTTGCTGCGGCTCGCCCACACCACCATCTCGTATTTATTTTTGGGTATTGACATCCGCGACCGAGAACAAATTGTGTCGTATCTGATCCGCAGCTTTGCCCTCAGCTCCAAGGAAAAGGGGGTGCTGGACCCCCTCAACCTGTGCACCTATGACCTACTTTGCCGCTACACCTACAGCAACCAGCCTCTAAGTCTAACGTCGCGCGCGGCCGAACTGAACCGGTACACCAAGGACAAGGACAATTCGTCCATGTGGATGATTGGCAGCTCGATTTTGGAGTTTACTACAAACAAGCTGAGCGGCAAGAGCTTTATAATTGTGCGGCGGCCCACCTGCACGCTTGTTACTGCCCTGAAACCCATTGATGGCTCCCTGATTATGGTGAGTGACCCGGCCAGCTTGCAACAAAGTGATGAGCTCGTGGGCACTGACCAGCTGCAATTCAGGTCTCAATTCTGGCTGCAAATGTCGCGCGGCCTTAATGAAGGCACGGCCTCCCCAATGTACATCTCGCCCACAACCGCCCACACACGTGCTGTTTCCTCGCTTGACCGCGCGCCTGTGGTTGAATTTTACAAGGTGGGTGTCATCTACATTGGTCCAGGGCAAAAGCAAGAGCACGAGATCCTGGCAAACGTGTGCGGCAGCGGCTCGTACCGCCGGTTCCTCACCAACCTGGGCCAATTTGTGCGGCTCAAGGGCAACCGCGACATTTATGCCGGCGGCCTCGACACTGAGAACAACATTGACGGCGAATTCACCGTGGCATGGGTCGGCAAGATCTCGCAAATCACGTTCCATGTGATCACAATGATGCCCAACCCTGAACACGACACATCTCTCAGCAGCAAAAAGAGGCACATTGGCAACAATTATGTGAATATCTATTTCGACGAGAGTGGCACCGATTTCAACTTTGACATTGTCAAATCGCAGTTCAACTTTATCAATATTGTTGTGTCGCCCACATATTCCCCTGGCAAGTTCCGCGTTCGCGCCTATCGCAAGGAGGGGCTGGCCAACGTGCTTGCCGCGTACGAGTCCAAGGTGGTGGATGAGGAGCACCTGGCGCTCTTTGTGCGGCACTTGGCGGTCAAGGCTACCATATACGCCAAAGTTTACAATCAAAACGGCGACTACACCGACGAGTGGCTCTACCGGCTCGAGCTCATCACCAAGTTGCGGAACCGCATTGTGGCTGAAAACACTGAAGAAGCCAAGGCCGAAGAGCAGAATGGCGTGGCCAAGAACCCCACTGAGCGCGGCGAGCAAGAAGAGCCCGAGTACTTGACGACAATGCTTGAAAAGCTGGACTTTACGAGCTACACAAAATTCTAATTTAGTGGTTAATCTTTAGACTGAAATCAATGACGCCTGTTCCCTGGTGGACCATCGAGGTCGAATAAATGTCGATCTCGTTACAAAAGAACGATTCGATATTGGACCACCTCAAACCACCCGAGCACTCGAGCAGGGCCTTGGAGCCGTGCTTTTTCTTGAGCGAGATGGCAACTTGTTGCAGACTCGACGGAGCAAAGTTGTCCAGCATAACCACATCTGCGCCTGCCTCAATTGCCTCGTCGGCCTCGGCCTCAGATTGGCACTCGACCTCGATCTTGATTGCAAAGCCGCCAAACTCACGCGCACGCTGCACGGCCTTGGTGATAGATCCATGGCTCCAAATGTGGTTATCCTTGAGCATCACCATGCTCGACAGGTCGTAGCGGTGCATGTCGATACCTCCAACAACCATGGCATACTTTTCGACAATGCGGAACCCAGGGGTTGTTTTACGGGTACCAGCCACAATTCCTTTGTAGTTTGCTTTACGGGCGGCGGCCAAAACGTTGCGCGATTCGGTCGCAATACCGCTTGAGCGGCTGAGGATGTTTAGGGCAGTACGTTCAGCCAGCAGCAGGGCATTTGCGGGGCCTGTAACTGTGGCCACGGCCACTTTAGCCTCGGTTTCAATGTCTTGACCTTCTTTGACGTGCCATTCGACCTCCAAACCGCACTGTTTAAAGACTTCGGCCGCGAACGGTACGCCGGCGAGGCGGCCGCTCTGTTTGCACCATAAAGTTGCAGTTTTGGGACCTGAGCCTACGACGTAGCCACCGATATCAAAACTGGGCGCATCTTCGCGTAGCCAGGTCGAGATTTGCTTCTGCCATTCGCCACCAACGGGAAGAACCGATTCCATAATGAGGAGGGGATGGCTTGGACAATCCAGGTCACCCCGGAGCTCCCCGCTCTTTCAAATTCTTATAAATAATATATACAGCTAGCAGACATTCAGCAGACGCTCGACAGACGCCAGGTGCTTGCCGTACGAGTTGCGCTTGAGGCTCGCCAGGTGCGGCCGGATGCTCGTTATGAGCCGCGTGTACTCGTCGCCCTTGGCAGTATCAAGGATTTTTTGCACAACATAGTTGGCGTACTGGTCCTTAATCATTGCAATTATTGCCGGCGAGCCCTTGTCGCCGGCCAGGATCTCGTCAATGATTCGCGACCGTTGCACCGCGTCGCCCCGGATAAAGCACTTTTCCACCACATTACTCGCATACTTGTGCGAGCTAAGGGCAACAACTTGTTGCACGACCTGGTCAAAGATCCGCCCGCGCTCCTCGTTAGGCCCATTCTCGACAATGTGTTGGATGATATAGTTGCCGTACTGATCATCGATCAGCACTCCCAAATGAGGCCGCAAATGGGCCAACATTTTTGAGCGGGTCGAAGCATCAGCGTGCTCAAGGATCCGCTGCACTACACGGCACCCATAGGTGTGCTTTGCCAGTTCAAATGTGTTTTGCAAAAGGGCATCATAAATAAATTGGATTTGGGGGCCGGCAACGCACTCAATCGACTTTTGAATCACGTGGTTGCCGTTGTGGTCCTTGATACAGCGCACCGCGTGGCCCTTGAGCTCGCCAATTAGCAGCAGTTGCTGCTCGAGCGGGCTGTACTTGACGGCCATTTGCACGACGCGACACCCGTACATTTGTAGGCTTAGGGCTAGGACATGGCCAGTCATTTGACCCACAATAATTTTGCGCTGTTCAGGAGTACCCAGCTCAAACAGTTGCTGCACCACATAGTTGCCAAACACGTCGGTCATGAGCCCCAGGCAGTGGACCGAGGCCTCTTCGAAGAACTGGTTCTTGACCGGTTTGGGAGCTTTGGCCAAATGCTGCTGGATAAACCGTGAGCCGTGTTGGTCGGTAGACAGTTCTAAGACGTGCCCCAAACACTCTTGAATGCCCATTGGCTTGCTCCGCGTCTTGAGGGATTCGAGCAGCGGGCTCTGCTTTTTCTTCCATTTTTTGGGCGATTGTGTGGGGCCAGAGGGGGCCAGGGGTACTGAGGGGGGCGCAGAAACGTGCGGGGCCGGCGAAGGAGTCAGTGAAGGCGCCGCAGTCGCAGGAGCAGCAGGCCCCGTGGGTACCACCGTGGGCATCCCACTCAGAGCCGAAACTTGGGGCGGTGTGCGCGCCGCGGCCACCACCGGCATTGACGCAACCCGTTTTTCCAACTTGAGATCGGCCATGCCGTTGCGCAGCTCTGCGGCGCGCGTGGCATCGCCCAACCCCGCAAACTGATCCATCAACGAGATACTGGGCCCGGTAAAGTTGTTGTTGACGCGCGACGGGATATTCTTGTACATTGACCCCAGAAGCGGCATGCTCTGATTGCTGCCCAGGCTCGCCCGCCGTACAGGCACGTGCGGCTGATCTGGTGGCAGGGCACTGTCGGTGCGCGCGTGGGATGCACGGCGGACCTGCGAAACCCAAGCAATGCCACCTGACCTGTACGCTTCATCATCCTGGAACTTGTTTGTGCTGAGGCTGAACCCTACGCGCGTGGGGCCCCAGATGTTTTTGGCCTCATCGTCGCTCATTGTCTGGTGACTAAGAATAGGCCCTGCCCTCCACGCCGTACCAGCCAAGTCCCAACTCGTGCTTACCCCCAGACTCCCCGTCCCCCACAGACTCCCCGTTCCCCACACACCTTCCCTCAATGCGACGGCACCAGCGGCTCCTAAGTGATAAACCACGAAACTTCAAAATGCCTGGCGACCCGACACTGCCGAGCGGCGTTCCTTTGCCCAAAAGACCCCAGCCAATGGTCCCGGTCGAAAAGCAGTCGGCCATTCGCAGGCTCCTCGGCAAAGTTTTGGGGATCAAGGCAACACCCCACGCGCTCCTAAGGCAAGACAGGCTAAAGGGTCTACAACAAGAAAAATTCAAGATGCTCGGCACAACCAAAGTGACCTCGACCCTTTACTGGTACTGCGTTGATTTAAGCTTTATGCACAGCGACTTTAAGCGCTTGCTGCCACCACCCAATGCGCGGCTCGAAGAATCAGACGAGTTTGAGTTTAAGATGACCCGCGCACGCAACCCGGTAAACTTGACCAAATGGATGGGCTATTTCCTTCAGTTTAAAAGCGAGCAAGATGCCGTCGTCTATTACAAGGAAACCCTCGGCTCTGAACTTTGTGGTTTGCCTCTTAAACTCAAGTTTGTGGACCCACACATTCGAGGACTGCACTCGCCGCTGCTGGAAAGAGTGCCCCAAATTTCGCGAAGGTGCCATGCAATCGTACTCGGACTGCCACCAGGATTCTCAGAAACGAGCATACTACGAACTTTATGGGATTATGACCTCATTGACGACGATACCCTCGCTGTAGAACGGCTGCCGGTCGACAAGGTCAAGTATGGCGGTTCGCCGTTTTTGCTGCGGTTCAAGACCGAAGATGAAGCGGAGCGGTTTGTTACCGACTTTGACAAGCAGGTTTTTCCTTATAGTGACGCCAAAGTGTACTGCGAGTGCGTGGATTAGCTAGTTATGATTTATGATGAGGAGGGCTCGAGCGAGGCTCGGCCGGAGCTTGAGGTCTGCCAATTGAGCCAGTATGTATTGAATTTTTCGAAATTTTGTGGGCATTTAGACACTGCGTATGCAGCTGAGCATGGGGTAAGTTGGCCTAGAGGGGAGCTGAGGCGCTCAAACTGGTCGCACACACCCTATTACTTCCTCGGACAAGAAAATAACAATAGTATGTGCCAAAAACCACATTGAAAATCGGCGAAAAACGCTTTTTTTATTTGCCAGTTAAAGTATGTAATTTGAGGTAAGTAGTGTCGCTGTCGCTGCTCGCTATGGGGTCGAGTTAGGTGGTGTTGTTTACCGCGAGGGACTCAATCGCAACCTTGGAGGCCGCAGCCATCCAGCCACTTCTAAGCAAATGTAACTCGCTCCTCCTGAAGTCAAGCTGGTGGAGGGTCCTTACTTTGATATCGGTACTTGGCGTATAACCGCCTCACCGCTTAAAAACACGCCAAGCGGCGGTGCCATGCAATTCACTCCTCCAATAAACGCCGGTCACGTGACTAGCGGCGTTTTTGACCCACTTTGTCACCTCAAATAGTCCCAATCCAACTAAACAAAGTCCTTCGGGACATTGGTCAATTTGAAACGATACAGAGAAGATTAGCATGGCCCCTGCATAAGGATGACACGCTAGACAAAGAGATATTTCCCGATTTTTTTTGGCCTTTTGTTCAATTAATTCCATGTAGAACCCTCCACAAGGACCTGCACGAGCGCACGGGCCGTTCGAGCCATACAAAAAAATATAAATACTACTAAATGCTAGGGCTTTGCCCAATTGATCTACATCGGCTCGAGCCTTCGCCAGGCCTCCTTGGCCAACTCATTTCCCGGCAGAACAACATACTTTTCCCAGCGACCTGTCTGGGTCCAGATGGCTACCACTGCGTTCTCCGAGACCCACCCCAGGACGCCGAGGCCATCATTCTCGGTTTGAAAAGATGCATAACTCCAGCTAGAACCAAAGTAACGCTGCCCAATGGGCATTTTCTTGAGCAGGTGAGTACGGTTCTCGCCGGCAAGGGCATATACATGCAGCGTGGCCTTATCTGAGAGGGCAGCGAGGTAATTTTGGCCGAGACTTAAACTAAAGATTTCGGCTCTGTCCAAACCACGGCGAAACTCGTGCAGCAGCGTGTTTGTGCGCGAGTCAAAGACGCGAATGATTGTGCCGGTGGCCGATGCCGAGGCAACGAGGTGGTCCCTGATGGCAATGGCTCGCAGAGAAGATTTATGGGCTCTTATGACCCCATTGACCTTGCCGCTTTCGAGATCGACCAGCTGAACACGACCCTCACTGGGGGCGGGGAAGCAGGCGGAATTTTTGTGCAGGGCGGCCAAGCCGTGCGGGTTTAAACTTGTTTGATAACTTGTGAGCTGCTGTGGAGGACTGCTTAGGCTGTAAAGGTGGACGCTGGTCTCCAAAACAACCACAATGCGCGTTCTTGTAAGGAGGACGTTCAGGACCGGCTGGCTAAACTCGAGGGTCATGACGGCAGCTTCTTTGATATCGTCCCACAGCACCACCTTGTTTGAGCTGAATTTGGGCCTGGATCCGCCGCCCACGAGCGCCAAAAAGTTGGTGCGGTGGAGCATGCCCACGATCCTAATTCCGCCATCAAACTCGCGCGAGACCCACGACTCCATTGGGTCGCCATTGTAGACCCTAAACCCGGACTCGAGTCCGACCGAAAAGCACTCGTTCTCCTCGTTGAACGAGGCGCCCAGCAACCGCAATTGGTTGGCGAGCATGGATGGGTGGGAGTGGGAGGTGCTTTACAAACCTGGGCACGCGAGCCTGGGGTCTTACGCTGACATGTCCAACCCGAGTGAGATTAATGGCGGAAGCGCGGTGGCAATGGTGGGCAAAGACTGCGTTGTGATTGCTAGTGACCGCCGTATGGGTCTCCAGAGTGTGGGAATTTCCAACAACTTTGACAAGGTCTTCAACTACAACGGCGTGCACCTCGCGTTGACGGGCCTCGCCACCGACGTCCAAACCCTGAGCGCAGAGTTTAGGAAAAAGCACAACCTGTATGAATTAAGGGAGGAGCGCCGGATGGAGCCCGAGACCCTCGCCCACTTGGTTTCGAGCACCCTTTACTCGAAGCGGTTTAGCCCGTACTTTGTGGGGCCTATTGTTGCCGGGCTGCACAGCAAGACCAGCAAACCGTTTATTTGCAGCTTTGATTCGATCGGCTGCATCGATTTCGCCGACGACTTTGTTGTTTCCGGTACCGGTAGTGACCAGCTGTACGGTATGTGCGAATCGCTCTACGAGCCCGGGCTGGGGGCCGAGGAGCTTTTTGAGGTCACGAGCCAGGCCCTCATGTGCGCTGCCGACCGCGATGCCCTGAGTGGATGGGGTGGTGTTGTGTACATCATTGAAAAGGATAAAGTTACCGAGCGCCATCTCAAGACGCGCCAGGACTAGCTAGAGCTAGATGCTATATATTTTTTGTACGACAGGTTTCGACAACGGAGAGGTGTACGTCACGACTCATCCTTGATTGTGTCCCAGCTGGCCTGGACCTTTTTGCGCTCCTCGCGGGCCTTGCGAACATGGTCGCGGCGGTCGGCCGCGCGGGCCGCGGAACGGCAAAGACGCACTTGTTTCTCGAGCGCAGTACATTCACCGGTAAAACGCGCCATAAATCCTTGGGCGCGGCACTCCTCGAGGGCCTCAATCAGATCGTGGCACCCAGTCAGGGCACTGGAATTACTCATGGAGTCTACCCAGCGGTCAACGAGTCCAAGGCTTCTGCGAGCGATGGGTGCACGCTTTGAACAGATTGGGTGATCATCAGGTTATCCCAGCCACCAAAATCTTCAATCATATAGTCGTCAGGGGTCACTCTGGCCTTGTAATCTCTTAAATCTGCTGTGTATCCCACGACCGGCTTGCCGAGTCCTGCGGCAAATCCCACCTCCCATACAGTGCCTGCATCGGCCGAGGGCCCTCTAAAAGGAGTCAAATTGGCAATGACGGCATCGGCGCGCCTAATCATGGCGACATTTGCCTCAAAAATCGCCTTGGCCATCTGGGCAGGAGGCCCCGGTTCAATGGCATTATCTACGGGACATAGGGCCACATGACCGCGAGCCGCACATTCTTGACGAGCTTCAGCTGCTAGCTTGTCCGCATCAGGGTAAAACACATCGGGCCCCGCAATATAGACGTGCATTGAATAAGGCCAGGGGCTCAAAGGGGGAGACACAACGCGTGTAGTCAGCCTCCCACCCCCCATCCCTCAAATGTACAACTCGGCATCGGCGCACCCCCCCGACGCGTTTTTGAGGCCAGGACCCGCGCCTGCGCCGCCCACCGAGCCGCGCGTTGCGAAAAAGTTGCGCGAAGGCTGGGTGCAAGTCAAGGAAGACGGCAGCATGAAGTGGATGTGGACAAAGCGGTGGCTCGTGCTCCAAGACAACACGCTAACGTTTTACCGCCAAGAAAATTCCACCTCGAGTTTCAGTGTACCTCTCAACACGGTGCAATCCATCTCTCGCGTCGATTCCAAGCAGTTTTGCTTTGAAATTATTCGCCCCCAAATGAAGTCGTTGTACGTGGCCACCAAGACGGACCTCGATTTGTACTCATGGATTGACGATATTTACTCAAACATTCCCTCGACTGGCGTTTCGGGGCCCATCAACTTTACCCACAATGTGCACGTTGGCTTTGACGCTCACTCGGGCGAGTTTACTGGTTTGCCCAGCGAGTGGGCCCGTTTGTTGTCGACCTCGGCAATCACGCAGGAAGATTTCAGCAAAAACCCGCAGGCGGTGGTCGATGTGCTTCAATTTTACCAAAACAACATGGGCGACCAGGACGACCCCTCAACACCCACCACGCCCACCGCCCCCTCACCGGTTGAGACCCCCGCCGCGTTGGCTCAGCGTCAGCCACCGCCTATTCCAACCAGCAAGAGCTCGGCGCAGCTTCAATCGCTCGAGACCCTCAGGGCAGGCGCGCTCATGCCGTCGCGGCCCGCGCCGCCGCCGCCCATGGCCCGCACTCAAACGAGCCACAGCTCCGAAGGCCCCGCGGCCACAACCTCGGCGGCGCCTGCTGTGGGCAACACGCCGGGTTACGAGCGGTTTGTTTCCCCGCTCAAGGTCAACAAGAGCCAAACTAGCGTGTCGAGTGCGTCGAGCGATTGGCGCAAGCCGCCCAAGGGCGCCGTCATGATCAACGTCAACAATGCGGGCAACGCGGGTAATGCGGCCCCGAGCTCGAGCTCAGGCGTTGCAGGCTTGGCGGGCCCTTCGAGTCAGGGCCAGTTGAGCTCCCAGCCAGGCCAGGCAGCTGGCGCCCAGCCTGTGGCCCAAGCCCAGCCTCTGGTGGTTCAAACGCCTGCGGCTGCCCCCACAGCTGCTCAGGCGCCCGCGGGTGTTCCTGCGGGGTGGGCCAAGGCCCGTCCTCGCGAGGTTCGCGACGCGCCCCGCGACGCGCCCTCGCGCCCCCAACAGCCCGCACAGCAACAGCAGCAGCCCGCCCAAGACTCTGCCCAAGCCCAAGCTCAACGTGACGACCCCGTTGTTCAAGTCGGTTACGGCCAGCCTACTCAGGCGCCTCAAATTCAGGTCCCCAAGGTTCCGAGCGCAGGCCCTGCCCCGGTGGTTGTGCAGCAGCGCCAGCCGCCCAGCGCTAGCGCCAGCGCTTACCCCGGTCAAAGCCAAGGGCATGGCCACGGCTACGGCCAAGGGTATGGCCACAGCTCGCCCGCGAGGCACAAGACACCCACAAAAGCCGCCCACGCGCACGCGCACGGCCAAAGCCACGGCCACAGTCCGCAGCGCACGCCAGCACGCGTGCCCAAGGCCTCACCCAAAGCGTCGCCCGCTGCGGCGGCCGCCGCGTCGGCCACAAAAAAGAAGCGCGACCAGCGCGTCTCAACCCTCACCGAGAGCCAGATCCTCGAGAAGCTGCGGAGCGTTGTTTCTAGCGAGAACCCGACCGCCAGCTACCAAAAGCTCAAAAAAGTGGGCCAGGGCGCCTCGGGAAGCGTGTACGTGTCGCGGCCGCTGCTCGAAGAAATGGCCGCCAAGCATCACCGCGTGGCAATCAAGCAGATCGATCTCAGTACACAGCCGCGCAAGGAGCTCATTGTCAACGAAATTACCGTTATGAAGGAGAGCTCGCACCCCAACATTGTCAACTTTTTGGCCGCTTATCTGCGGGGCCAGTCTGACCTGTGGGTGGTGATGGAGTACATGGAAGGAGGCCCGCTCACAGACATTATCGAAAACAATGATCTGACCGAACAGCAGATCGCCACCATCTGCCGCGAGACTTGTTTGGGTCTCGAGTTTTTGCACACAAAGAGCATCATCCACCGCGACATCAAGAGCGACAACATGCTGCTGGACCGCCGTGGAAACGTCAAAATCACCGACTTTGGGTTTTGCGCAAAGCTCACCGACAAGAAAAACAAGCGCGCAACCATGGTTGGTACTCCTTATTGGATGGCCCCCGAGGTGGTTAAGCAAAAGGAGTATGGTGCCAAGGTTGACGTGTGGTCGCTTGGCGTGATGGCTATCGAAATGATTGAGAGTGAGCCGCCGTACCTCAATGAGGAGCCGCTTAAGGCGCTTTACCTGATCGCGACCAACGGTACGCCCAAGCTCAAGAACCCCGATGTCTTGTCCAAGGAACTAAAGAGCTTCCTTGCTGGGTGCCTCACGGTGGACGTGAACGCCCGCGCCTCGACGGCCCAGCTGCTACAGCATCCGTTTGTGTCTTCAAACAATTGCTCCATCAAGCTCCTGCCCCAACTGCTGGCGTACCGCAAGGATCTCTAGATTATTTATAGATTAATTACGAGTCATGGCTCAAGTTATGCGCGGCTGTGCGCCAGAGTTGTGGGATATTCCCCGGGCCTGAGCGGGCCCAGCTGAGGCTTGGTAGGGGCCTGACCCTGGTTGTACGCGCCACTGTCAGTGCTCGCGCCAAACACCAAATACTAGTCGATTGTATCGTGTTTTATGCAGTCTTACTCTGAATTACCCGCCAAAATTGTAGCTACTGAGACACCTGCCAGATGTGTGTGTCGCTTATCGGAGTGCATATGGTTCTCTCTTGTAGTCGCCTTTAAGCCGCCTTTCAAAGCTGATAATGTTATATAGCTAGGCAGTTTGGATTTTTTGGCGCATTTTTCTTGTCGGGCGTGCACACTTTTTGTGTTTGGTGCCTGTTGTTTGCTCGTGGCGGCTGTCGCACGTGCACTTCGTTTTTGTTCTCGACTTGGTCTTTTTTCCAAAGCTGGGTTGGCGAATCTTGAGTGCTAAATCTCGACTGTGATCCACCTGCGACACGTCAAATGCAGCCTTTGATCGACAATCAGCCCCTCTGCTGGGCCTTTGATGAGGTTCAAAGGATCTGATATCGGGCTAGCGTGTGGGGCTAGAGTCCTAGATCAGGTATCAATAACGCAGTATATATTTTGTTTCAAGAGACAACTGCTAAGGCGGACACCTACGCAAGCGGAAAATAGCTAAGGCGGGCTCCTGTGCAAGCGGACTAACGCGCGAGCGCGAGTCAGTGCCTTCGCGATGACGTCATAAGCCATGTGGGTCCATTCCTAGGTCCTGCTGGTGATGATAACCCCGCACATTCAACACAAGCACAGCCTCTTCGAAAAAGACATGTTCTCAAGCATGAATCATTCCCCGCCCCGCCCTCAATCCGAAGGCAGAGTGGCACCCGCCGGCAGCTGTCAACAAAATATATAAATAATACTTTTGACACCCCCTCTAACAGCTCCCTAATCAGGTCAATTTTTGATCGCACTGCCCATCTGTGCCTGAGATCTCCAAAAATGGCCTGATCAAGATCATCGACGAGATGGCCAGTTTGCGGCCTGGCCGCAAGAGGGTTTCCTGTACCAAAGCATAAGTAGTTAGATGTTTATTTGACTATCTATACTTCTGGAATAGGCAACAAAGCTTATTGTGGCAACATTAGATTGGCCCTTGAGGCGGTAGCATTATCGATGCCAAGCCTAGGTTCGACAAACATATTTATACATTTTTGTAGGCTTCAGCGCTTTTGCACACGCTATATCAAGCTTCAACACGCTTATTAGCTGCCGTTGGAAATGTCAATTGACTCTTACCTCGCCCCACCGCTCCTTGAGCCCCTAATTGTCAGTACCATGCACCCCGCTGTTACACAATCTTATCAGGATTGTCAATATTGGTACGGTGCCGTGCACTATGCAGATGCGCCTTCCTTGCATGGGACCGCACATTTCAAAGCATTTGAACATAGTTTCAGGTACCAATATATCACACGCCGAGAAAATCAGTATTAATTTGTTTTTAACTACGTACAGCAATGGGATTTGCAAGAGCTGCGGCTGGAAAGCGAGGGCTGCAGCAGGATAACCATAGAACGAAAAAACGACGCAATGGATTGTCAGTCTTCAAGAATCACTGGTATTTAGCCTCAAATTGCAATTGCCTTATACTTTAATGCACCTTGTACACGAGGGGTTGCTGAGGCCTTCCAAGCAGATAACGCACGGCTTGCATGCATGCATGTACATGAAATGCATAAAGCCGGTCAATTACACCCTAGGGCAAAGTCCCCATTGATATGAGCTCTCTAATGTCATCTGATTCCCCGCGTGAGGACAACAAAATCTTCTATAATGAGAAAAGCGTCTACATTGAGACCGGCACACACGACGTTGAGAACGGCCAGTTCTCTGAGGGCCACATCGGCAGCGGCGGCTTCAAGCAGTTCTTTGAAGATTTCAAACCAGCATCTTTTGCTCGAGCTGATCAGTACCAGTCGCGCGAGGAGCAAGCCATTTTTGGCGCTTCGCACGTCCCGTTTAAGCTCGCACTCAAGCCTCGCCATGTTCAAATGATTGCTATTGGTGGTGCTATTGGTGCCGGTCTTTTCGTTGGTACTGGCAACTCCCTCAAGGCCGGTGGACCTGGTGGTCTACTTATTGGCTACTTTATTATTGGTATTCTTCTCTTCTGCACAATGACCGCGCTAACAGAGCTCGGTGTTCGTTACCCCATGGCCGGTGTCTATGCTGCCTTCAACTCTCGTTTTATTCACATGTCGTGGGGTTTTGCCATTGGATGGAACTATACCCTGGCCGCGCTAGTCACTCTGCCCTCGGAGTTGATCGTAGCTGCGAACGCTATCACTTTCTGGAAAGGCGACAACAACGGCGCCGTGAACGTGAACAGAGCGGCTTGGGTCGCTTTGTTTTACAGCTTTGTTGTTTTCATCAACATTTTTGGTACTCGCGGCTACGGTGAGCTCGAGTTTATTTTGTCCGTCATCAAAGTTTCTACCATCATTGGCTTTATCTTTTTCGGTATCATCGCTTCGACCGGTCAAAACCCCAACCACATCAGGTTTGGCACCGAGTACTGGCACAACCCTGGGAGTTTTCCAAATGGAGCAAAAGGTGTAATGAAAGTATTTGTCTCGGCATCCTACGCTTTCTCCGGCTGCGAGCTTGCTGCTTTGGCCGCGATGGAAACCGCCAACCCTCACATCACAATGCCTCGCGTTGCCAAGCAGGTGTTCTGGCGCATAATTATCTTCTACATTGTGTCCATTGCTATTCTGTGCTGTTTTGTGTCGTCTCAAAATTCTCAGCTCGGTACCGACACCACCGGAAACTCGTCGCCGTTCGTGCTGGCTATTCGCGCCGCTGGCGTCAAGGGGCTGCCCAGCGTGGTGAACGTTGTAATCATCTTGGCTGTCTTGAGTGTTGCTAACGCTTCTATTTACAGTGCGAGCCGCATGATTGTGTCGCTTGCTTCCCAGGGCCACGCGCCTCGCTTTTTGATGTATATTGACCGCCAAGGTCGTCCTGTGATTGCAGTCCTTGTCGCTTTCGCATTTGGCCTCATTGGCTTTGTGTGCGCTACTCCTACTTACTCTAGGGGCTTCACTTGGCTCTCCGACATTGGCGGTCTTTCTGGAATTCTGATGTGGTGCTCCATCTGCATCTGCCATATCCGCCACCGCCTCGCTATGAAGGCCCAGGACGTGCCCCTTAGCGACCTCGAATACAAGGCCCCATTTGGCATCGGTGGCTCAGTGGCTGGTATTGTGATTGCGTGCGCCGTGCTCGGCCTTTCCTTCTGGGTCGCCCTGTTCCCCATTGGCTCTAATGGCGTCCCAAACATAGCAAATTTCTTCCAGACCTGGCTTTCGGCCTTCATTGTTTTGATATTTTTCATTCCGCATGTTCTTTGGTTTCGTGACCCTTGGCGCAAGACCAGCAAGGTCGATGTCACCTCGCACCTGCGCGTCTCTGACCACGAGGAGCTTCTGGCGAGAATCCAGAACGAGAAGCAGCGTGCTGCCTCAAAACCGCTTTACTACAAGTTCTACCGCTTTTTCTGCTAGGCTAGGTTTTATAGAGTATTCTAACTGAACAGGCAAAAAATTATATTGGACCCGACCCGTACAACTGAGGCCCGGCTGGGGCTTTAGTTAGAAGCCAGTGACTGTGGCTTGAATGGATGGTGCGCACCACCGCACGTGCTCGCGGCGTTTGCACAAGCCACCCGCTTATCGCTTCTACGGAGTTTTTACTCCAGATCTACTTTCCAACATGGCGCAGCATGTGATACATTCAGCAACTGTGTTACTTGATTGAGTTGCACATGTCACTTTCGTCAAACTACCCAAGTCAACTTTGTCAAAATGCATATTTAAATATCCCTTGCGAAAAATAAACTGTGGTTTGGCTGCAACACTTGAAGATAGTCACCTGCCGTCTTGACTCGGCACTCAGCCCCTGCTAGGCCCCTCATCTGATGCTGAAATCTCTCAATTGCCCTCAGCCCATCTCATCTTAAGCATAGTTGAAAGTTTGGCCCCGATTTATCATATTCTACTAATTTGTGAAGAGTCTGGTGTTCTTATTTTCTGATATCGGGACGCATATTTGACATCAGCAGCAATGTGGGCCTCTCGGATTGTCATGCTTAGCTACCCACCTACATCTATCTTTCGACCATGGACGCAAACCAGTTTTATTTCGCAGGTCATTCCAGCCCAACCGTGCTCAAACCTATCAAAGTGAGCGAGCCAGGGCCTACCGAGGTGGTGGTGAAAATCACGCATGCCGCGCTCAACCCGGTTGATCTCAAGCTCAAGTCGGTGGCATACCTCGTAGGGGCCGTAACTGTGCGTGATTTTAGCGGCGAGATCATTCAAACTGGCTCGGAAGTGACCCAGTTCAAGGTCGGCGACAGAGTCTCGGGGTTCCGCAACGGGGTGGCCTCGATTCAAAAGTTTGATCTGGCCAAGGAATCTGTACTTGCTAAAGACCCCATTACCCTGAGTACGGCCGAGGCAGCCGCTATGCCTCTTGTGTTTGCTACTGCATGGGCCATGATTCAAAAGGGTGCCAAACCCATCGCTGGCTCAACCGCTGTGGTTCTGGGCGGCGCTACAAGCGTAGGCATCGTGCTGTTGCAGCTTTTGAAAAACCTGTACAAGGTCAAGGTGGTTGCTACCAGCTCTCCTTCCAGCTCGCAACACGTCAAGGAGCACGGCGCCACTAGCACCATTAACTACAAGGACAGCGACTATGTGGACCAGATTAAGAATGCTGGCCGCTTTGCAAACATTTACGACTGCGTGGGAGGCTATGATCTGATCCCAGTATCCAAACAGATTTTGGTTCCTGGTGGGTTTTATGTGACGATTGGCGGTGACCAGCCCGCCAGCGGGTCTTACGACTCATGGCTGGGCCTCAGGCTTTTGTCTTCGGTCCCAAGAATGATGTTTCGTCAGTACTTTGGTCAATTTTGGGGTATGAACTACCGGTTTGCCATTTCTGACCAGAACGACTGGGCCACGCATGCCGAAGTGGTGGACGAGGCACACATCAAGATTCCAATCCACAAAGAGCTTGAGGCTAGCGAGGTTCAAAAGGCGTTTGAGCTCATGAATTCGTCGCCTCCTCCTCGCGGTAAGATTGTGCTCACATTTTAAGGCATCCCGAGGCCGGTTTTAGCTATACCACACCACTAGACATTATCGCACATTTCAAAAGAGCACACTTAGAAAGGCCACGCCAGCGCATTGCAGCCATCTGAGGGCAGGCACTCGGGCCCAGCTTTCGGTTGGCATGCCACCGAGCGTTGAATCTCGGCTATGTAAAACGGGTAATAAACGGTGGCGTCGTGCATGAATCAACAAAGAGCACAGGATTCTCCCAATTCTGCCCTGGCACAACGACTGGCACCAGCTAAATAGTGCTACAAACCAGCCAGTGAAAAATTCCCAAGACTGTAGATAGGCGAGCAGGAACAAGCCGTTGATTGGTCAACTTTAGATCTGCACAGGAAAAAGATTCAATACATGATCTGGATAGCTGGGGCGGCCGGATGGAGACCCAAACGCGATTTTATGGAATGTTTTTGCTTGGGCTTTTGGCTCGGCCAAAATTTTTCAGTGACTCACCAGAGGGAATAAGCTCAAACGGGTGCCAATGAGCTGGTCCAGCCCGATTAACTCGACAAGTTCACTCAATTATTGGATTTATACTCTAGTTTAGAAAATTCCTCGCATTTTTCCTATCAACCAATTGAGAGGTTGTCATGCATGCATATGCAAAGCCCATTTTATATAAACCACTGACCCATATCTCCTTCTTTCTAATGTTCGCACGTCCTATGGTAGCCCTGATGAGGGCTACCCGTAATAGCCCCTGCAAAGCTTGGTTACCCATCGCCGCTAGAACTTTGAGGCCTAGTGTGCGTAGTTACTCCTCGCCGTCGCCGACGTACGTGGGAGCTGGAATTCTCAACCCTAACAAGAGCGAGCTTGTGGACGTCAGCCGCGTGCTTGTTATTGGTTCTGGCGGTTTGTCCATTGGTCAAGCTGGAGAGTTTGACTACAGTGGCTCTCAGGCCATCAAAGCCCTCAAGGAGGCTGGAAAGGAAACCATTCTCGTCAACCCCAACATCGCTACCAACCAGACCTCGCACGCGCTTGCCGACGAGGTTTACTTTAATCCTGTTACCCCCGAGTATTTGACCTACATTATTGAGCGTGAGCGCCCCGATGGTATCCTGTTGACCTTTGGCGGCCAGACCGGTCTCAACGTTGGTATTGCCCTTGACAAGATGGGTGTTCTTGACCGTTTCAACGTTAAGGTCCTTGGTACCCCCATCTCCACCCTCGAGACCTCTGAGGATCGTGATTTGTTTGCCCAGGCCTTGAAGGAGATCAACATCCCCATCGCCGAGTCGGTTGCTGTTGAGACCGTTGATGACGCTCTTGCCGCTGCCGAGAAGGTTGGTTACCCCATTATTGTTCGTTCTGCGTATGCCCTTGGTGGCCTTGGCTCTGGCTTTGCCAACAACCGCCAGGAGCTCCACAACTTGGCCTCGCAGTCGCTTAGTTTGTCGCCCCAGATTTTGGTCGAGAAGTCCCTCAAGGGCTGGAAAGAGGTTGAGTACGAGGTTGTTCGTGATAAGGATGATAACTGCATTACTGTCTGCAACATGGAGAACTTTGACCCCCTTGGTATTCACACCGGTGACTCGATTGTTGTCGCTCCCTCTCAGACTTTGAGTGACGAGGAGTACCACATGCTTCGCTCTGCTGCCATCAAGATTATTCGCCACTTGGGTGTCGTTGGTGAGTGCAACGTTCAGTACGCTCTCCAGGACGATGGCCTTGACTACCGTGTCATTGAGGTGAACGCTCGTCTCTCTCGTTCCTCTGCTTTGGCCTCCAAGGCCACTGGTTACCCCCTTGCCTACACTGCCGCCAAGATCGCGCTGGGCCACACTCTTCCTGAGCTTGCCAACGCTGTCACCAAGACCACTTCTGCCAACTTTGAGCCCAGTCTCGACTACATTGTGACCAAGATCCCCCGTTGGGACCTGAGCAAGTTTAGGCACGTCAAGCGCGACGTTGGTTCGTGCATGAAGTCTGTCGGAGAGGTTATGGCCATTGGTCGTACCTTTGAGGAGTCTTACCAAAAGGCTATGCGTATGGTTGATCCCAGTTTGCTTGGTTTCCAGGGCAGCCCCGAGGAGTTCAAGGATAACCTTGACGAGACCCTTCAGAACCCTACCGACCGCCGTTGGATGGCTGTTGGTGAGGCTTTGCTCAACCGTGGCTACTCTGTTGACAAGGTCCACGCCCTTTCCAAGATCGATAAGTGGTTCCTTCACAAGCTCATGAACCTCGTCAAGCAGCAGCGTTTGCTCGAGTCGCTCGGTGGTCTCAAGTGGCTCGACCGCGAGACTATGCTCGAGTCCAAGAAGTTGGGTTTCTCTGACAAGCAGATTGGTATCTATGTTGGCTCCACCGAGCTCGAGGTCCGCGCCAAGCGTCTTGAGTTCAACATCCGCCCCTGGGTTAAGAAGATCGATACCCTTGCTGCTGAGTTCCCCGCCGATACCAACTACCTCTACACTACCTACAACGGTACTTGCCACGATGTTGAGTTTAATGACCAGGGTACTATGGTCCTTGGTTCGGGTGTCTACCGTATTGGCTCCTCGGTTGAGTTTGATTGGTGCGCCGTGTCCACTGCCCGCGCTTTGCGTGAAAATGGCCGCAAGACCGTGATGATCAACTACAACCCCGAAACTGTCTCGACTGACTTTGACGAGGTCGACCGCCTCTACTTTGAGGAGCTTTCTTACGAGCGTGTTATGGACATTTACGAGCTCGAGTCTGCTGCTGGCGTTGTTGTTTCCGTTGGTGGCCAGCTCCCTCAGAACATTGCTCTTAAGCTTCAGGACAATGGCGCCAATGTTCTTGGTACCAACCCCGAGGACATTGATAAGGCCGAGGACCGTCACAAGTTTTCGCAGATTTTGGATTCGATTGGCGTTGACCAGCCCGAGTGGAGCGAGCTTAGCTCGATCCAGGAGGCCAAGGAGTTTGCCAACAAGGTTACCTACCCCGTTCTCGTTCGTCCCTCGTATGTCTTGTCTGGTGCCGCCATGAGCGTCATCCACGATGAGGCCGAGCTCGAGTCCAAGCTCGCCAACGCCGCCAGCGTTTCGCCTGAGCACCCCGTTGTGATCACCAAGTTTATTTTGGGCGCTCGCGAGATTGATATTGATGGTGTTGCCAGCCAGGGTAAGCTCCTTGTCCACGCTGTTTCTGAGCACGTTGAGGATGCTGGTGTGCACTCTGGTGATGCCACTCTTGTTTTGCCTCCCCAGGACCTCGACGATGCCACCATGGCCCGCCTCAAGGAGATCGCGGTAAAGGTCGCTGAGGCTTGGAAGATCACTGGTCCCTTCAACATGCAGATCATCAAGGACGGCGATGCCCTCAAGGTCATTGAGTGCAACATCCGTGCTTCGCGCTCGTTCCCCTTTGTCTCCAAGGTTCTTGGCACCAACTTTATCGATGTCTCGACCAAGGCTCTCATGCAGCACAATGTGCCCGCCCCTGTTGATTTGATGCAGCAGGAGCGTCCCTACGTTGCGATCAAGGTCCCTCAGTTTTCGTTCACTCGTCTGGCTGGCGCCGACCCCTTCTTGGGCGTCGAGATGGCCTCCACCGGTGAGGTTGCCTGCTTTGGCTCCAACTTGCTCGAGTCTTACTGGGCCTCGATCCAGGCCACCATGAACTTCAAGGTGCCCAAGCCCCCCAGCGGTATCATGGTTGGCGGTGATGTTACGCGCCCCTACCTGTCTGAGGTTGTGACCATTCTGAACCGTATGGGTTACCAGATTTACGTTGCCAAGGAGGAAGTCAAGAGCTACCTTAATGAGGTTAACATCCAGAGCGAGCTGCTTGAGCTGCCCAAGACCGACAAACGCGCTCTTGGTGAGTTGTTCAAGAACAAGGACATTGCTGGTGTTGTCAACCTTGCCAAGGCCCGTGCTGAGGACTTGGCTGATGAGGACTACATTATGCGCCGTAACGCCATTGACTTTGGTGTACCTTTGTTCAACGAGCCCAAGACTGCCTTGCTGTTTGCCCAGACCCTCGAGGCCAAGCTGCCCACCCACGGCAAGAACGGTATTCCTGCCGAGGTCAAGCGCTGGAGCGAGTACCTTGGCGGCAAGCCCGTAATCTAGTTTAGACTAATTTACATTTTTTCGTGCGCCGTGGCAGCAAAATCCTTCCTCTGCCGCCCATTGACTCTGCCGCCGGGCCGTTATCGCAGCCGTTGACCCTAACCCCATCACGTCACCCCCACCTTGGGGTCCTCGGTACGGGCTTCTCCAATCCCCTCTACCTTAGAATGAGCTCAGTCACAAACCACCCGTTTTATGCCAAGACCGTGTCTAGCCTTGAAAAGACTGCCGTGCGCGACAAATTGATGCGCCTCGTGCAATACTTTTCGCGCTTTTTGGGCTTTTACCTCTACCGTAAGGGGTACCCTCACGCCTTGCTTGCCCAGGTCACAAGCCTGCAAAAGGCACTTGGTCTTACCCGCAAGGCGCTGCGTATCGGTAAACCGTTGGCAAACCTGAGGGCCGTGGTTGCAGAGCTTGCAAACAAGATGGCCGACCCCGTGCTGCACTTCACCAACTTGGGCAAAAACATTGGCTATGCAGTCTTTTTGAGCCTCGATACCGCGCAGTGGCTGCACGCCACCGGTGCCAAAAAGTTCTCGAGCATTGAAAGTATCACTCGCACCGGTAATCGTGCGTGGCTCATCTCAATTGTGAGTGCGCTTGTTCAGGCCCTCTACATCTTTTACCGTGCCGATGCCAAATCCAAGGCGCTCAGCCAAGAGTCGGAGAAGGATGTTGCCGCAATCAAAAAGGTTCAAAAGGAGAAGGATGCCGCCAAAGTCCTTGTTTTGTGGCAGGCCCTCGATACCCTTATTCCGGCCAACAACCTCGGTCTTGTCAACCTGGACGATGGGTTTATTGGTCTTGTGGGTACCTTTACCTCGTACCTCGGCCTCAAGTCTGTATGGTAATGCAATAGTCTTTTTAGTTTCTAGTTATTTACTCTGCGAGTTATTTACCCTGCGTTCGCGCTCGCGCTAGGCGAAACCAAACCCAGAGCCCTCGATGATGGCCTTGAACAGCGCGCTGCGCAGGTCGTCGTAACTGTCGTAGAGGGGCAAGTCCAACTGGTTCGTGCACGTGTGCGCGCTGGGCCAGCGCTTGTTGCTGCCAAAGTCGCGCGTGATCGTAAACTTGGGCGCATTGTTTGTTGTTTCTAGCTGCGAGAACCCACCCACGGGCACCTTAGACGTGCCGGTACAAAATTGTAGTAGCTTGGCCCGCTCTTCCATATTAAAAGAGGACACAGCGCGCCAGAACCACTTGATATGCGGCGAGCTTGCCGAATAATTAATGTAGGTGGTGTTGTTGCGCCAGTCGTCGAGGTCAATGCCGGGCAACCCACAAATCAACAGCTCGAGCTCGCGCTCGTCAAATAATTCGTAGAAAACCGGTCGGATCTTGTCGGGAATCATTTCGTCAAACCCCTTGGCCAACATCTCGAGCTGCTGCTCAACACTGTCAATCAGCTGGTACTGCACGATCCGCTGTACATAGTCGCGCTTGTTTTCCTCGGTGACGGGGATGTTTTCGCCATTGGGCACAAGTTCTACAACCTTTGTCTCGCCAAACTCGACCTTTTCAACGCTAAACGTCTCGGTGATAATGTCGGTAATGTCATTGTTGAGCATCCACACCAAACTCTTGTAGTACTCTTGATCCACGGCCTCAAAGTCACTGAGCTCGACCGGCTTGCGAAGCAGCCGTTTGTAAAGCGCAGTACTGAAATAACAGCTCATGATGCGCCCATCGTACACGGCCTTGCCAATGATGCGGCCCACAAACTGGAAAAAGCTGAGGTGTTCGGGATTGACCCATGACGAGGCATTAGGGTGAAAAATGGTCGAGTTCTCGCTGATAGGTACAAAAAGCGCATAGTCTGGATTAAAGATTCCACGGCTCAGGCACTCGTACCACTCGCGCGTAACGCCGCCGGCGTCCACACCTTCCTCACCCTGAAAGTTGATTTGGATGTCAAACCGCTTGATTTCGCTAGCTTGTTTGTAGAAAAGGGCCCGATAAGTGTCCAAAAATACATTGTCGCGGTTGACCGCTATCCTCAAAAGCTGATGGCCGAGCTGCTGCTTCTCGTCGCGGGCGCGACGATTAAAGTACTTGAGCTTGTTGTCAAAGTCGAGAATGCGCGAGTCTTTACTCAAAATAGCAAACGAACCGCTCAAAAGTTTCGGGTTGAGCCGCACAAGGTAATTAAGGGTGCGGCGGTGCTTGAGGGTAAACTCCAAAAAGTGCACCTTGAGCCAGCCCGAATATGACGATTCACGGTCCGAGTTGAGAACGCGCTTTGAAATTCCGGTCAAACACTCAATGAGCGGCAGCAGGGCAGTGCTTGATTTAAAGTCTTGTTGGCCAATCAAGTCAAGACAGATGCCCAATTCCTGCCACACAGGGTACAAGTTGAGCTGCTTGAAGAGGGCCATAAGGTCAGTGTAACGGGCCTTGCGCTCGTCCTTGTCGGTAATAGTTTTTGCAAGGTGCAAATAGTCCATAAATGTAACCAGGCGGAGCAATTTTGTTTGAGGGGAATTGGGGGCCGCGAGCCGGCTCTGAACTGCCAAATCCAGCTGCATCTTGGCGCCCGCGTGCAAATCGCGCAGATCGGCCAGCACCTTTTGACGGTACCGGCGTGCATCCTTGAGAGCGCGTTGGGTCACGAGATCATAGACACCCGGAACGGCCGAGATGCCGGGCATGAGCACCAAAATATGCTCAAACGAGCCGGCCGAGCACTCGTCGTAGGTCAGGGCACCCACCAGCTTGACCACATTGTCCACCGGCGGCATCGAGTTGGGGTACTCATCCTTAAAATCGTAGGTAAAAGCCAGCGAGCCCACCAGTGACACGATCCAGTCGAGGGCCTGGGTGCTCTTTTGCACAAGTGGGCGGTCGAGCTGGGCCATGACCTGGTTGATGAAGGCCATCAAGTCCACATTGTTGGCAAAAAGCTGCGGGCCGACCGCATTCAAGACCTTGGTGACCACGTGCAGCTGCTCGCTGCCGTCGCCATTCTCGTTTGAAGGGTACACCACCGGCTTGGCCTTGAGCTGCTGCTCACGGCTGCTGAGAGCGGCTTGGGTAATTGCCGCGTAGGCGGCGCTACGCTGGCCAGCGCAGATTTTGAAAAACACGTCCACGACCCTCGGCAAAATCAAGTCGCGCAGGGTTTTGTTGTGAGCCATATTGGCCAGTAAATCGCTCAGCTGGCTCGTAAACTGGTGCCCGTGGTCGATCCCGTACAAGAGCCGCACGAGCGAGTCCATAATGCCGGCATCAATGCAGCTGGGCCACTCGTTGTTTGGGTCATCATCCTTACCCTTTGGCTTGTCGGTGAGCCAGCGGCTGCGCTTGTCGGGCTTTCCAAATGCGTCTAGAATGCGCTTGAGCAGCTCCGGCACCTCGGCAGGCGGCGCAGGCGACTCGAGGCTGAACGCGTCGAGCAGTAGCTGGGCAGCAGGGTGCATGCCGGTGGTGATTTCTTCGCCGCTGTCGTCGTCTGAGCGTGCATCGTCATAATCCTCAGCATCACTGCTAGCGCCAGAATCAAAACCAATGTACTGCTGCAAAACTTCTTGCTGGATGGCTTCGGGCAACGCCTCAAGAAACAGCGGGTCGATTCCTAGCGCGGTGAGGTTGACCTCGCGCCCGCCCACAGTGATGATATGGGGCTCGGCCTCGGCCTCGGCCACGGCCACGGGCTCAGGGCTGGGCAGCGACTCCTCATCAGCCACAATATTATCGCGCGTCAAGTCGCTGGCAATCATGTGCACGTTACCGTCCATATCGAGCCCAACAACTGGAGTGGCAGTGCTGGGGCTACTTGAACGGTAGGCCTCGCCATCAGACGCACTCACGGACTCCACCTCCTCCATAATTTCGGGGTGGCTCATATCAACTTCTTCTTCTTCTTCACCCTCATCCTCGCTCTCCCAGCCCAGCTGGTCGAGCCAGTACCCAAGAGCCTCCACAAGCTTAGCACTCTGGGGCGTCCACAGCTTGGACTTGAGAGTAGCAACGATTTTTTGCGTGCTGAGAACCCAGTGGTAGCTAAACATCTCGGCAAACTGCTCACTGCCGAGCTTGAGCTCCGGCCAGCTGGCCAAGATCCGGTCAAATTCAGCCATGTCAATACCGGGAATATAGAGTGAGTCGCAGCTCACAACCGCCTGGGGATCGTAAACCTTACCCAAAGCCTTGAGTTGCTCGGCCGCAAGCTGCTGCGACGATACCCAAATGGGGCTCAGCAGCCAAGTGGTGACCTTGGGGGCGAGGCTCAGGTGCAACATGGGGCGCGCTAGGCCGTGCTCCGAAAACCGCCGCAATGGCACATCAAGAGCTTCAAGCAGGTTGCTCGAGTTGCGCCGCCGTACATCGTCCTCGGCCTCGCTCTCGTCCGAATAAGCCATATCGGTCAGGGCATCAAACGGGTCGCCGTCAATGGTCAAGTTGGGCTCGTCGTCCTCGTCGTCCGAGTTTTCAACGTCGAGGGTATCCTCAATATCGTCAATATCAAAGTCTTCATCATCAAACCCATCATCGCTAAACTCTTCGGGCTCCTGATCTTGGTCGAGATCACTTAAAACCTCGTCGTCCGAAATACGGTCATAATCGTCATAGTTTTCCTCGCCAGGCAGGTGGTCTTCCTCGCTATCGTGCTCGTACATGCCAAGAGTAGAGTTGCGAAACATGTGCTGGTGGGGCACTTGAGAGTCGTCGGGGTCAAACGCCTCGAGCTCGGCATGTTGCTCGGCATCACTCGAGTACGAGTAGCCATCGTCGTCGCTTTCGACATCAAACTCAAGCTCCATGAGCTCCTCTTCGCTGTCGTCACTCTCTGCGTCAAAGTCCTGGTCCTCGTAGCTAGCAATCAAGTCATAAAACACGCAGCTCAGGCCTAGCAGCCGCGTCAGGCTCGGGTCCTTGACGTTGAGTCGCGCAATGCACATGCCCACAACCGAGGGCAGCTTTTTTTCAACAATGCACGCAGGGAAAATCGGGCCCTTGGAGAACTTGTCGAGGCGCAAATCAGGGTGCTTGATCACGTCCACCAGCACACGCAGCACGCCGGTCAAAAGCCGGATCTTGGCGTCGAGCACCTCGACAAACTTGCTCGGCTTGACCGAAACAAACTGGTTCCACAACGTTTTGCTGAAAACTTCAACCACAAACCGGCACCGCATCGTGTAGGCCTGGGCGGTCTCAGCGGTGTAACCCACATCACGCGGCACGCACAACACGGTTTTGATGGCTTGAAGGGCCGCAGAAGCCACTGCGTCGCCCACCGTATCGCCGCCTAGAGCAACAAGTTGTATTAACAGCCCAAATCGGCGCGGGCTCTTGGCCACCTTTTGGGGGCTTGCAATAGCGCCACTGCCAAACAGGTACAGCGAGACTTGGTGGTTGCACTGCAGCAGATTGCTCAAGACATTCAACAAAAAGATCATGTGATGGCCTGCGGCCTGGCGCACAGCCTTGTCCTTTGAGGTAAAGTTGCCGTCGGCAAGGTCCTTGAGCGGCCCAAACAGCCCATCCAGCAGCGTTTGTTGTTGCTTTGAGAGGGGCGCTAGCAGCTGGGGGTCGGCAGAGGGCATTTCCAGCGATAGTTGCTCGTACTTGGGCTCCAAATCTTTGGTGTGAACGGCGGCCTCCTTGTGGGCCTTTTGCAGAGTCGAGCGCCAAACAAGCGAGGGGCTGTCACGCTCTACCGGCACGCACACAGACGCCAAAGTTTGAATAAACAAAGTGGGCGAGCGGAACAGGTGGCCCTGCCACTTGCCGACCAAATCGGCCATGTTTTCGAGCGCGTACGAGTCGGCGGCCGAGTCGAGCAGCTGCTTGAGTATGTAGTTTTGGTTTGTTTGAGGGGCTTCCAGCACCACCGGGATCAAGAGCATAAGACAAACTTCGAGACGCTTGCCATAGGCATCCCCCTTGAGCGGCTCAACTGCGCGCAGCAGCCGCGATACGAGGGGCATAGCCGCAGCGCAAAGAGTATGGTCACGGCCACAAACCAGCAAAGAAAAGCGCGCAACAGAAACAAGCTGCAGCGGAGACTCCCATTCCCGCTTGAATACCGCCAAAGTATCATTCTTGGTCCACTTGACCTCACACTGAGGCGCCTCGAAAAACGTGTGGCCCAAGTCGCTCGTGCCCTTTGCTAGCACTTGCTCGACTAGAAATAAAGCGTGCGCGTCACCCTCGAGCGCCTTAATCCGAACGTGCTCGGAACTAGCCACCTTTTGCAGCTGTGAGCTCGAGAACTTTTGAATGCGCAGCAGCGCCGCCAGCAGCGGCACATTGGCCTCAATTGTAAAGTTGAATAGCCGTCCATAAAACTTCTCGAGCTTGCCGAGCGCGCTGGCAATGTAAAAGTGCGTGTCCTCGTTTCTAACTTGGACCAAAGCGCCGATAATTTTCTGCCAAACTTGGTTTGCCAACTGGCCATAGGCAGCCAAATTGGTGACCGGCATGCCATCGACCGTGATCTCGGCGGGGTTGCGCGAAATGCCGACGTTTGGACCCATAATCACCCCGTCATACACGAGCGACGCATGGGCCATGCGGTACGAGCCACGCACCGCCTTGCGGGCGCTGGCCTCGGGCGCGCCCTGGGCCATAAGCAGCGCCACCTGTTGTTCGCGGTCTTCAGTGGTGGTATCCAGCTCAAGGAACAACGGGTCGCGAGCATCCTCAAACTTTGCCTCGGGGTCTGCTCCACGGCACTCCTTGGACAGCGTCGTCAAGACTCCGCAAAAGTCTTTGAGTGAGCGCGGGTGCGCATCTACCAGTAGTGGCGCAAGCTCACCAAGGTAATAAAGTAAAGCGGCGCGGGCCTCGAGCAGAGCTTGCGGCAGCAAAAAGCCCATATCTTGGAACGTGGGATTTGAGAGGCTCGTGCGATCCACAAACTCGGTTTCGACCGCCAAAGTGTTGTACAACTGGTAATAAATGCGCTGCACATGCATCCTCAGGTGTTGAGTGGGGGTCGTGGGCACCAAATAAAGCCTAAAGGACTCGGGCTGCGGGGCCAACACCACCTGCTTGTGGGCCTCAAACAGCGGGCCAAGACCAAGCTGCTTGAAGAAAATAAATACTGGCACGTTGATGTGCTCGTGTTTGAGTAGCACGCGATTGCATAGGTTGCCGACCTGGCCCAAATAGTGCAGGGCAAACTTGCATTTTTTGGGCACCACGAGTGCGCTGTGCAGTACCTCGGCGAGCTGCTTGCAAACCATGAGCGCCGCGTCAAGGCAACGCGACAAAATGTCCTCGCTGCTCAGCTGCACTGCAAGCGTTGACAGCAACATAGAGTAGCGGCACTGGGCCACAATCAGAGTCGAGCGCGCAGCGCACTTCCACAAGAACCCCTCGCCTACATTGGGCAGCGCAGCATCAATTGTTTGCTGGTGCTCAGGGGTCATTTGCTGAATCCCAAAGCAATCCAAAATAGCCGCGGGCCAAGAGGCAACAAGGTCGACCTCGGACATTTGATTCGATAGATGCGCCAGCTGCATAATTAGGGTCTTGTAGGCCACGCCAATGCTGGGCACAACGCTGCTTTTGGCAAGGTGCTTGATGGCCAGTGAGAAATGGTATGGGCTGGCACTGCCGATGAGGGCATCCAGCGAGTGCACTAGCATGTTGAGGGTGCGCACGTCTGCCAGGCACTTGATCATCTCGTCGTCGTAGCCACGGTCGAGACGAAATGTTGAGACCTTGACGCGCTCAATGCGCCTGAAAATCGTACCCAGTAACTTCTCAGTCTCGTACTCCAGCGAAAACATGTTTTTGAGCAGCAGGGAAAACGAGTAGTCGTCCTTGACCATTTCTTTGCTTGCGAGCACGTCGTACGGCAGAAACGGGTGGCACAGCAAGTCGAGCAAGACGTCAAACCCGCCCTGGTGAATGAACTGGCGCATCATGAGGTGGTTCTCCAACACAATGTGCAACATAAAGACGAGATTGAGCATCTCGACGCTCGACTTGGGCGGCTCTTGCTCGCGCGTGCCATCGGTGCCCACGCGAGGGTCAGACCAGCTGAGGCGCTGCGTAACCGCTTTTGTAAACGCGATGAGGTGTGTAGTCAAGGGCTTGTGGTACCTGTTGTCGAGGCTGCTGATCTCGCCCAGGGCCATGCCGATCGAGTTGAGGCACGAATAATTGCTGAGATCGCTACCGGCAAGCCCTTCAAATAGCTGTGAAATCAAGTCGTGCTGCTCCACAAGCTCAATTCCCTGCTCAGAGTTGAACAATGCAGCACACAGCTGGAACAGCGGCGGGTAATTCTGGGCCTTGTTGCCCGGCTGCATTTTGGTGAGCACATGGGCACCGTTGGGCGTATCCAAGAGCATAGAGGTGGTACTGCTCTCAGTCTTGACGAGAATGCTAAGGGTTTGCACCGACATGGTAACTACCAACCAGCCATAAACCTTGGGCCGCGAAATAATGAGCACAAGAACATCCAAAATCGGGGTGTTGAGCAGCTGCGTGACAATCGCCGGCGTACATTTGTGCTTGAGCACGTTGGCCACAATCACCAGTAGCGACTTGATCCACTGAATAGTAGTGTAGTCGAGCTCATAGTCGACCTGGACGAGGCGCTCGACTGCGGGCGCATGCTCCGCCTCAACCTCGCGTTTGAGGGTGTTGATGATAGTACCCAGCCCATCGAGCTCAAGAAATGGGGCCAACGTCGAGTTGTCGTCCATGAGCAGCGCGTACAGGCTCATCATGGCATAGGTCTGCACGTCGCGGTACCGAGGGGTATTGGGCTTTGCAAACTCCAAAAACATCGGCAGCGGCGCCGAGCTCCCAAGGTGGATCTGGCTCAGCATGCGCAGAAGCGCCTTGATGGGGTCCCGATCGAGGGTGCCGGCCTCCATTTGTTCGAGGGTCGTAGTGAGCCCCATCATGAGGTACACATTGCTAAACGTTTGTAGAACTTGGCGCCGCAAGTGAGGAACCTCGCCAGGGTAAAAGCACATGTCACGCAGCGCATCATACGTGGCAATCTCGAGCTCGCGGGCAGCGTTTGTCTCGGGCACGACAATATCAAGGCACGCGGCCTGAACGGGGGCGTTCATCAGCACGCAAACAGAGCATGCATAAAGCTGGGAGATTTTGTGCGGCACATACTCGAGCTGGCGCAGCGCAGTAGCGATTTCTGGGGCCTGGGGCGACTCAAGCGGTGCACCCTCCAGCTGGGCTTGAAGCGGTCTTTCGTCAACTGTAAACACACGCACGGCACCATCCGCAACATACTCGAGCTGGTGGGGCTGCTGCTGGGCCATCACGCACAGCAAATCAACAGGCAACACTTGGAGCGCTTGGGGCCAGCTCGACTTTTTTACTGAGGAATAGCGCAGACTCAGGAGTTTGCTAACAATTTTGAGAGCTTCGATCACAATTCCATTGTTGAGGGCCTTGAAAAAACTGCAAACATAGGGGATCGAGGAGTAAACGCCTCTGTTTGAACCGTGTTCAATAAAAATCGCGCTCAGCGCAAGTACAGAGCGCACGAGCAGCTCGTCTTCAGCATCAATTAGGGCAAACTGGTTTGCCAAGTTGTACTTTTCAACAATTGAGCGCAGCAAATCGTCAAACCGGTTGAACGCCGGGACGAGCACAAACAAATCCACGCGGGGGCGTGCCCAATCGGCGAACTTTTCGGCCAGGGATGCAAGAGCTGGGCCATCGGCCTGGCATAGCTCCTGTACTAAGGCTTTCATGCCGGGCAATGCCGCCTTTTGTCGGGCTAGGCTCGTACCCGAACTCTTGATGTGCATTAGTCAAAACTTTCTTTGGCGAGCCTCATTAACGCGCAACCAAATGGGTCGTGATGATGTTTTGGGAGCGTGCTCGGGGTCAATGGTGTAGTTTTCATATAGCTGGTGCAGTCTAGAGTGTACTTTAGGAATTTTTTACGTTCTATAGAAAAGGACTGGACTCGTATTCGCCTTGAAGGTTTGGCAGTCGCTACTCGATCTTGAGCATTCGCCATAGTGCAGCAACAGAAAAAGTTAGAGAAAATAGGTTGATTAAATAACTAGGCCCTGGGGGCCGCATAAATAGAAATAATTTACTCTCCGTGATGTCCTGGGAACCCCTTTTGGCGTTTAGACTTGAAGGTGCCGTGATGGCCGCGTTTTTCACCCACAGTACCATCGTCGCTATCATGAAGAGACATATCTGCATCCTCTTGAGTGATACCCGTAAGCTGGCGCACCGCCCAGGTCTGCACATCGCCGTCAGGGTCACTGTCGAGATAATCGAGCAAATGGCGCAACGCGTCTGTGTATCCTTGCTCATAGACCTGCTTTGAACTTTGACTGGCCACTTTGAACAGCTTTGTGACCGCCAGGGCGGCCGTTTTGAACTCGTGAGCGAGCTCTGGGTTTCTCTCGTCCATGATTAAAAAGCGATGGCGAGATTGGCATTTGCTTGTGATTTCAGGTGGGCCATGAAATGTGGGTAGTCTTGAGGTATAGATGTATATTTCAATATCCTCAATGTATCAATTTGGCTATAGCAGATAGCTGGCCGATATCACAAAGCTGGAACTCCTGTCAAATTACCGGTAATTTACAATGAGGCCCGAGGACGCACACGCGCAAACTTTTGTTGATCGAAAAAACGTGGAGGGTCATTATAGTGAGGGCGGGGCCCTCAGCCTTCTGCCGCTGATCACAACTCTGCTCCAATAAAAGACTGGTGCGCATTGAAACTGCCCGCATCAAGCGACCGACTTCAGGCCAATCACTTGCGTATATGAAATTCATATTGGGCACCATAAAACTATGCCCTCGGCGGATCTGTTCCAAATTCCGCTCAAGCGCCTCATCCTTAAAAGTTCATACTTGTTATTTTGCGCAGAGAGATCAGGGTCTTCTCGAAGCGACGCTGGTACAGCATAATACACACAAGGGTCCAATCGAATAGCTTCAAGGGAAAATTTCTTGTTGTTGCGCAACTTCTGAGGAACAAACTCTATATATTCTCGAAGTGAGCTTTGATAGAAATATTCTGCGGCCTTGAAGATCTCGTAAAGATTAATATCCTCTTTATCACGAAGCTGCTCGCTGGCGTATTGAATATCAAGTATATTCCGTGACAGAGCCGCTTTCACAAAGCTGGCTCGGTTTTGCAAACTGGCAGGATACATGGCCAAAGTGAAGCTGGCAGGAATAACAGCCCAGGTGTGGAGCGCAAAATCACGACGGGGAAAAACCTCCCTAAATTCCGCTAGGCGCTCCTCGACAAATTGGATCAACCCAGGAATTTGACAAAACGCTTGATCCATAAAAGACCTTACGGAGGCCTAAATAAAAAGACCTTACGGAGGCAAATTTATTTGTAGAGAAGTTCATTGGGTTACTGCAAATTGCTTCCATCATATATTCTGCATTCGACTGCAAAGTTTGCGAGCACTTGTCTACACGACCAAGCTCTGCCAGTTTCAGGTCGACATCCCAGTCGTTTTTGTAGCGTGGATCAACTGCCCAAGGGAGAAAATGGCGAAGTTTGTGCAGAACCTTAATATAGATCTCCTTGGAGTCCACACAGCGGGGAACATCTTTACAGCTTATTCGCCACACCGCGTTATTGGGGTAGCTCCAGCACAATCGCCATCCAAATTCATCATTTCCGGCAAGGATGTGTTGATTAGAATATGAAATTTTCCATTGGCACGGTGTAAAAACCCACATGGAGCACAGTGTATTCATTTCACTGTACAATTGGCCAAGCAGATCAGCGTCCCCTATGCGAGATCTTCTAGGGGATGCGTGGTGTTCTTGGGTGCCAAGTGCGATAATTGCGATTCAGAGTAGAACTATAGTTTATATAACGTGCGACAATACCGTACAACGTGTAGCCCTCAAAAGTGTCAACAGTCTGGTTTGTCGTGCCTCTAACCTGGTATACATCGAGCTTGGTCAAGAGATTATCACTCAAAAAGAGCCAACGGCACTTTCGGTTTACTTGCGATAACCGTATGCACCCCTCCATTGAGTAGTAGTCAATGTTTTTTGCACAAGGGCATACGATGCTGGTTCGGGGAGCATAAAGAACAAATTGAACGTTGAATAGCCTTACTGGCAGACAAACTCCAACTCTATTGTCAGTTGCCGGTTATGCACTGCACTACCCTGTTTGCCAAATCACCGCAAGTATTAAGATTTATCGTAATTTAGATCATAGAAATGCCCATGTTCCTGCGAGCTATTGCGCCCAAGGGTCTACCAGTGCCCGCTCAAGGTTAAACCTTAGCAATGATGGAGCCCGGCGCCCTAATACCTACGCACTGCAGCAGCTACAATGTCTCTAATTTTACCATGTTCAGGCATCCATAGGAGGTTTGTCTCGTCATATATGATTAAACCTCTGTTATTTCCCTGTCTGACCTGTAGAGGTCAATTTTCGCTGCTTCAATGAATGAATATTCCATCAACTACTATGCGGGGAACCTTTGCGCCAGACTTTGGTGGACTCTAGTCCCTGCTTGCGATAGATGCCTGTGTCGTATTTCCGCGCACTGAGCGCGGTCACGCCATAAACGTCATGGGGGATGCCACCCACGCTCTAACTTTGCCGGTGAAGAGTGATTTCCACCACGCCGCAGTTCTCTTGCCGGCTGGTGCGTCTATTTTTGGCGTATAGTAAACCGTTCTCATTTTCGTCGTCACGCGAGCTCACGTTGTGCTTAGGATCGGCCAGAATACCAAGTTGAAATCAGAAAACTAGTGCAAAGCTCCATCGTGAGCCCAATGATCTAAATTAAACTCTTATGCTGGATATATACGAATAAATACCAGAGCAGCCGCTTGAAAGCAATAACTGGGCACAGTCTCATATCTGTTGACGCGTCGATTTCTCGTGCCTTGCATATTTCATGCAGAAGCGAGCCACTCGTTTTAGTCGACCAATTGCGGCATGAAAAGCGACCACGTCAGGTGTTTTTTCTAGACATTATGCAAAGCCTAGTACCAAATAAATTGACTTGAGTAGTTGATACCACATCGCCCCCCCCTGAGGCTCTCTCCCCTCCTTACCCGCTTACTATGAAGTACAACTTTGTAGACGATGCTGGGGCTCTGCTGGCCAAATATGCCAATGATCCACCGAGCATTGAGCTTCACGTACATCCCACGCACTACCGGTTCTCCAATCAGGAAGGTATTATCCCGCGCAACCACCCGTCAATACAGGAATTTCTCAAGTCGGTAGAACAAGGGGTCATTTTGCCAGCAGCGACCGAGGTGTTCCGCGATTCCGGCACGCGATTCTATGAAGGACGCATTATACTCAAAATTGTCGATTACACCAAAAAGGACGACGAGTCTTCGTACCGCATTTTGCTCGAGCCAACCGACCTGACATTGTGGCACGATTTGCTCTACACAACCGATGCATCACAGGGTCGCTTCACTGACCAGCAAGCCTTGGCCATGGAGAGCGAGATTTTGAACTTGACTGTGCGTCACCTCGACCTCAGAGTGCCGCCCAAGGACGTGGCCCGCGATCCACTTCTTGACGCGAAAATCAG
This sequence comes from Wickerhamiella azyma, assembly GCA_022577855.1. NCBI lineage: Eukaryota > Fungi > Ascomycota > Dipodascomycetes > Dipodascales > Trichomonascaceae > Wickerhamiella > Wickerhamiella azyma. The sequence continues at coordinate 41,977 of JAKISA010000016.1, forward strand.
GCCCTTCAAGGCAACCCATCGCGTCACCAAACCCCAAAAGCAAAGAGCACTCCACCGCGAGGCCCCCGTGCAAAGCGGCTCGGCATACGAAGACTTTATGCTCTTGGCCTCGGACGACAAGGTGCCCAACAATGCCAACCAGTTTATGCGCCTTAGCTTTATCGAGCAGCTGCGCAGCCGCCGTTTTGACCAAAATTCTCAGCACCCAGGCCACCCAGGCCAAGGTGGCCCCGCACACCCCGGTGCCGCCCCCGGTGGCCCTACGCACCCGGGCGCCCAGCAGGCGCCTGGCCCTGCTCAACAAAGCGCAATGGGCCGCGTTGCCAACCCGCAGCAGATCCAGCAGCTGCAGCGGCAGCAGTTGCAGGGCCTACCGGGCACTCCCACCTCGGCCACCGGCCAAATGCCGCAGCTCGCAGGAATGTCCCCTCAAATGCCTCAGGGCATGAACATGAACTCGCCCATGGTCAGGGCACGCCAGATGCAGCAGCAGCAGCAGGCCCAGGCCCAGGCCCAAGCTCAGGCGCAAGCCCAGCGGGCCCGTATGAACGGCATGACTGCGGCCCACGCCCAGGTCCAGCAGCAGGCGCACGCGCACGCTATGCGCAATGGCATGAACATGAATATGAATATGCGGCAGCAAATGCCCCAAATGCCTCAGGGAGCCGGTCCTGGCCCTGGTCCTGGTCCCGGTCCCGGCCAGATACCGATCCAGCGGCCCGGCAGTCAAAACATGATGTACCGGCCTGGCCAGGCCCAGCCCCAGCGGGTCCAAAATCAGATGCCGTACTCGCCAAACATGCGGTGATTGAACTGGTTTCAAGTGTGCATGCATGATGCATGTGCTTGTGCACTGCATGACAAGGTGCCCGGCGGTCGAGGGTGCTTTCGAAACAACAGCGTGCGGTGAAAGTAGGGGAAAAGGGTGTCTTGGCAGCGCGTCGTTGTCCCCGTAGCGCCACCGGCGCCACACCGGCGCAGGACGGGACGCCGGGAAGGTCACTACTACAGGGCACCCCGTCCCTACTCGCACACTACTAGGCTATATTATTTATCAACTCTAGATCACATCAAACACGTGCTGAATTCGCGCTTTGTACGCGGCCCACACTTATCTAAACGCGTTCTCCAAAAATCAATAATACTTTGTTTCACGTCACATCGTTACTCAGCATGTACGACGTCGCCAATTATGAGGTTGGCGTTCGGTGCTGGCTGCCAGACGACAGAGAAGGATGGGTCGGGGTTGAAATCACCAACAAGGCTGTTGAAGGTGAGAAAATCCTGCTCACTTTGCGCGGCGCCGGCGAGGACGACATCACACTCGAGCTCACCGAAAAGAACGCGCCGCCCCTACGCAACCCGCCGGTTCTTGAGAGTACTGAAGACTTGACCACGTTGAGTTATTTGAACGAGCCCGCCGTTTTGCACGCCATCAAGATGCGCTACTCGCAGCTTAGCATTTACACCTTTTCGGGCATTGTGCTGATTGCCACCAACCCGTTTAGCAGGGTCGATAACCTCTACACGCCCGAAGTTATTCAAGCTTATAGTGGCCGCCAGCGCGGCGAGCTGGAGCCCCACTTGTTTAGCATTGCAGAGGACGCGTACCGGTGCATGATCCGTGAGCAGCGCAACCAAACAATTGTTGTTTCGGGTGAATCGGGTGCCGGTAAGACCGTAAGCGCCAAATACATTATGCGGTACTTTGCCACTGTGGAGGATTCCGAGTCTGCCAAGAGCGGGCATGGCGAGGGTATCAGCAACGAGCTGAGCCCCGTGGAGCGCGAGATTCTCGCCACAAACCCCATCATGGAGGCGTTTGGTAACGCCAAGACCACGCGCAACGACAACTCGTCGCGGTTTGGCAAGTACCTCGAGATCCGGTTCAACGAGCGCCAAGAGATTGTGGGCGCGGTAATTCGCACTTATTTGCTTGAACGGTCGCGCATTGTGTTCCACGCGCCCAGCGAGCGCAATTATCACATCTTTTACCAGCTGGTCAAGGGCGCTTCGGACGAGCAGCGCGCCGCTCTTGGGCTGGCCTCGGTGGCCGACTTTGCCTATTTGAGCCAGGGCGATCCTGATGTTGCCAATGTGGACGATGCTGCCGAGCTGGCCCAAACCCGTGAGGCGCTTGGAGTGGTGGGCATTGATGATACCCAGCAAGAGGCCATCTTTGTGGTGCTTGCGGCGCTGCTGCACCTTGGTAACGTCACAATCAAAGCCGGCCGCAACAATGCGAGTGTGTCGAGCGATGACGAGGCGCTCGTCAAGGCGTGCGAGCTGCTGGGCATCAACCCCAGCGAGTTGGCCCGCTGGCTCACCAAGAAGCAGAGCGTGGTGCGCAATGACAAGATTGTCTCTGATTTGGACTACAAGACCGCGCTCAGTGTGCGCGACTCAGTGGCCAAACACGTCTACTCAACACTGTTCGACTGGCTTGTCTCTGCCGTGAACCTCAAGCTCAAGGGCGGCGCCGCCACCACGTTTATTGGCGTGCTCGATATCTACGGGTTTGAGCATTTCAAGAAGAACTCGTTTGAGCAGTTTTGCATCAACTACGCCAACGAAAAGCTCCAGCAAGAGTTCAACCAGCACGTATTCAAGCTCGAGCAAGAAGAGTACAAGAACGAAGAAATCAATTGGGACTATATTGATTTCAGCGACAACCAGCCGTGCATCACGCTTATAGAAAACAAGCTGGGCATCTTGTCGCTGCTAGACGAGGAGAGTAGGCTGCCTGCTGGCTCGGACGATGGGTTTGTGCAAAAGTTGTACAGCTCGTTTGACAACCCGCAGCAGCCGTACTTTAGCAAGCCACGGTTCGGCCAGAGCGCGTTTGTGGTGAAGCACTATGCTATGGAGGTTACCTACGAGACCGAGGGGTTTATTGAGAAGAACCGCGACACGATGCCCGACACGATTGTCGAGACGTTAGCCAAGACCACCAACCCGTTCCTCAAAGAAATCTTGGATGCTAAGGCGGCTGAGCAAAGGGCGGCGGAGGAAAAGGCCGAGAAGGCGGCCGAGGCGGCCAAGGCAGCGGCCGAAGCCTCCAAACCTGCCGGAAAGCCTGGTCCGGGCCCCCGTGGCGGCCCTGGGCGTGGCCCCCGCAAGCCCACGCTCGGCAACATCTTCAAGACCTCGCTGATCGAGCTGATGGACACCATTAATGATACCAACGTCCATTACATTCGCTGCATCAAGCCCAACGAGGAGAAGGAAGCGTGGAAGTTTGATGGACCCATGGTCCTTAGCCAGCTCAGAGCGTGCGGTGTTTTAGAAACTATTCGCATTTCGTCGGCCGGGTTCCCCTCTCGGTGGGCCTACGAGGACTTTGCCGAGCGCTACGAGATGCTGCTCAAGGGATCCCAGCGCAACTCGGACGACCCGCGCGCGCTTTGCCAGAGCATCATTGCTGCGGCTATTGACGACAAGGACAAGTACCAGCTGGGTAAAACCAAGCTATTTTTCCGCGCGGGGCAGCTCGCGCATCTCGAAAAGCTGCGCTCAAGCCGGCTCAAATGGGGCGCTACCAAGATCCAGAGCGTGCTCAAGATGCACGTGCAGCGCCGCCGCTACGCCGAAACGCTGCAGAGCATCAACGCTTTGCAAAGTGTGGCCCGCGCATCACTTGCACGCCGCCAGGTCCAGGAGATCCGCCAGCAAGCCGCTGCCTCGCGTTTGCAAGCCCAGTTCCGCGGCAACAAGCAACGCACGGCGTTCAAGGGTACCATGGCCTCTGTGCTAGCTCTCCAGGCTTCGGTGCGCGGCTACAAGGCGCGCCAGCAGCTCCTGAGTGCTCGCAAGGACGACTTTGTCAAGGAGATCCAGGCCATCTCACGCGCGTACCTGCTGCGCCGCAGCCACCAAAAGGATGTGGGCGGCATTGTTCTTGCTCAAACTCTTACTCGTCGGCTGTTTGCGCGCCGCGAGCTCGCGCGCCTGCGCGAGGACCGCAACAGCGTCAAGCACTTTGAGGAGGCCCAGTACCGCCTCGAAAACAAGGTGGTGCAGCTGCAAAACACAATTAGCGAGCAGCGCGAGACGGCGCGCAACTTGGGTGCTGAGCACGAGCAGCTTCAGGCCGAGCACTCAGCCCTCAAGGACCAGCTGACAGCCCGCACCGACAGTCATGCCAAGGAGCTTGCGGCGCACGTGGCCACGATCGGCGAGCGCGATGCCTCGTTGCGCGACCTAAGCGCTGAAATTGATACCCACAAGTCTACGATCCAAACCCACAAGACCGAGCAGACCAACCTCGAGGCCCAGCTCGAGGCGGCTCGCCAACAAAATGTTGCGCTCGAGGCGCGGATTGCCGAGCTCAGGGACGAGCTGGAGGTGGCCCGTACCGCTACTGCCGAGGCCGAGGCAGCAGCCGCCTCTGCGCCTCGCCAAGTGGTGATGACCGGTGCCGGGCTGCACCCCTCAAGTGGGCCGGGTGCTGTGGACCAGGTCTATGCCCGCAACTTGGGTACAGCTAGTGGCAACACCAGTGAACTTCAACCGCTTGGTGACTCGGACGACAGCTCCATCAACAGCGAGATTGAGCGCATGCTGAGCGAGACCACGGGCGGTGCGCGTGACGAGCTGCTCTACAAGCTGATCCGCAACCTTGTTGTGCCTTCCCCCAAGGCGGCCGGCACGGGCGAGAACCTCCAGCGCAAGGACGTCATGTTCCCCTCAAATATGGTCAACATGATGATTTCGGAGATGTGGCGCCTTGGTTATGTCGAGGAGTCGGAAAAGATTATTGGCAACATCCTCAAACTTGTTCAGGACACGGTATCCAAGCACACAGGCGAAAAGATTATCCATGTGGGCGCGTTTTGGATGTCCAACGTGCACGAAATTTTCTCGTTCCTTTGCCTTGCCGAGATGAATATCCTGAACAACCCCGTGCTGCGCCAAGAAATGACCGCCATGGAGCTTGCTCAGTACGAGCGGCTGATGAACCTGGCCAAGCGCGACACCGAGGCAGTGATTTTCAATATTTATCACATTTGGATGAAGGAGATCAAGAAGTTGTTTGACAAGATGATTGTCCCTGCGGTCGTGGACGAGCAATCAATTCCCGGGTTCCAGGTCGAGGTCCAGCCGCGGTTTTTGCCCAAGATGTTCCAGAGCGGCTCAGACTACAAGATGAATGATTTGCTCTTGCTGCTCACCAAAGTGCACACCTCGATGCAGGCCTTTTACCTTGAAGAGTCGTACATGCGCCAGCCCATCATTGAGCTGCTACACATGGTTGGTGCCAAGGCGTTCAACGATATGATTATGCGCAAGAACTTTTTGTCGTGGAAGCGTGCCGTGCAAATCAACTACAATGTCACGCGCATCGAGGAGTGGTGCAAGGGCCACAGCATGCCCGAGGGTGCCCTGCCGCTGGACCGCCTCATGCAGAGCGCCAAGCTGCTCCAGCTCAAAAAGAATTTGGATACTGATGTCAACATCATCTACGACATCTGCTGGGCCCTCAACCCTGCGCAAATCCAGCGCCTGATTGTCAACTACCACGTGAGCGACTATGAGTCCCCCGTGCCGGAGTCGGTGCTCAAGGTGGTTGCCCAGCGCGTCAAGGAGGACAAGACCAGCTCTACCCAACTGTTGCAGGATTTCAGACCCATTGGCGACTCGGGGCCGTTTGAGATGGCCATGGCGCGCCAGCTCAAGAAGATCGAGCCGTATATTCCGGCTGACCTTGACGTGCCCAAGCTGCGCGAGTTGACCGAGTTGACGGCGCGTGCCTCTCGCATGACCGGAGGCGGCAGCGAGACCCTCGAGATTGAGAATTAGCGCAGCGCCCGCCTTTGCTAGAGCATTGCTAGATCGCATATATAACAGCATTTCGCTAAGTTCGCCTGCCTGGGTGCACTATCTTGGGTGAACCCTCGGCCTGGCCAGCCTGACCTGGACCTCAACCTTGGCAGAGCACACTCTACCTAGGCATTCACATTCGCTTAGCCTCTAAATCTACTTTAAGCACCTCCCCCCACACCCTCTTATGTAGGCACATGCAGGGACCCACTTTAAGCTTGCGCTTAACTTGCGCTTACACGCCCAGGCTTGCTCTCACCCACCATGCAATACGTTGGCAAAAAACTTGGAGGACAGTACGTGGAGCGCCGTATCAGGCACGAATTCGGCGTCCAGGACCCTTATTACACCTACTATGAGTACACGGACGAGCAGGGAAAGACCCACACAAAAAAGACCAAACGCGAGATCCCCGCGGGGCTGGGCGAGCAGGATACCAAGGTTTTGAAAAAGTTGAAGAAACGGGCGTACCGTCTTGAGCTGGCCTTTTCATTCCTAGGGTTCAATGTCGGCTGGACAGCCCTTGTTGGCCTGATTCCCTTTGTTGGTGCTATCATTAATGCGTACATTGGCCTCCAAACAATCAAGATGGCCGAACAAATCGAGGGAGGCCTCCAAAACTGGGACCGCAGCCGTATGACCGCCAATGTTGCCATTGATTGCGGCATGACGCTCGTGCCGCTCGTAGGTGACGTTTTGCAGGCAATCTACAAGAGCAACACGAGAAATGTGCTGATTGTCGAGGCCTTGCTCGAAAAAAAGGCCAAGCGTGTACAATTGTAGTTATTTATAGGACAAATTTGGACTGAATGGAGCTGCACACAGAGCACAGACGAACCTGACTACGCGCACTCGACCTCGACATCCCCGATGTACGCCAACTTTGAGACGGTGGACTGGGTTCAGGATGCAGAACGCGAGAACCAGGTTCGTTTGTATAGGCAACAAAGGTACCTCGGCGAGACTGTCGAGATGAAACTCACACGTGCCTACTCGGCGTGCCAATCGTGGCTCGTACTGGCGTCTGCGGGAGTAATCATCGGCGTAATTGCGGTTTTTATCACTGTGGTAACCGGATTTCTCAACGATGTGCGTGAGGGCCACTGCTCAGCTACCTGGTACCTCAACAAGGACCTCTGCTGCAATGGTAGCAAGCACTGCTCAGATTGGGTTGAGTGGCCGCTCAACTATTTTGTTTATGTGAGTGCTAGTGCTCTACTTGCGGCCACAGCCTGCTTGCTGGTGCTACGCATCTCTCCTTTTGCAGCTGGTTCTGGCATTTCAGAGCTCAAGTGTATTGTGGCAGGGTTTGTGATGAAGGGCTTTTTGGGCCTCAGTACCTTGACCATCAAAAGTGTTGCTTTACCTTTAACCATTGCTGCGGGTATCAGCGTCGGTAAAGAGGGGCCTAGCGTCCACTATGCTGCGTGCGTGGGTAACGTTGTGGGACGTTTATTTATAAAGTACCGCCAGCACAACTCAAAGCGTACCGAGCTCTTGACGGCATGCACTGCAGCGGGCGTGGCAGTGGCGTTTGGATCGCCCATTGGCGGAGTCTTGTTTAGCCTTGAAGAAATCTCGAGCAAGTGGGACTTGACCACGTTTTGGCGCTCGTACTTTTGCTGCCTCGTGGCCACATCCACTCTAAGTGTACTTGACCCCTACCGCAATGGCAAAATGGTGCTGTTTAGTGTGCGCTACGACCATGACTGGCACTGGTTTGAGATTCCGGTTTTCGTGATTTTGGGCATTTTTGGCGGTGTTATGGGTCATTTGATTATCAAGTACAACCTCAAATACCAGGGGTTCCGCAAACGCGTGCTCAAAGACTGGCCCTTGCAAGAAGTTGTTGCCCTTGCCGTGCTAGGAGCCTCTATGTGTTACTTTAACCAATTCCTCAAGGTGGACATGACCAAAAGTATGGCCATGCTGTTTCACGAGTGTGGCCATGGCTGGGACCATGAAAGCTGCGAGATTTCAAACTGGTTTGGAGTCGCAGTCTCACTTTTTGTTGCGTTTGTGATCCGCACCGCTTTGGTCCTTGTTTCCTATGGTGCAAAGGTTCCATGTGGAATCTTTGTCCCGAGCCTGGCAATTGGTGCCCTATTCGGTCGGTTTTTGGGTACATTTGTGTGGAAGTTCCAGTCTTCCTTTAGTGATACAATCCTATTTTCCAGCTGCCCCAGAGACTCGATATGCGTTGATCCCGGTACCTATGCGTTTTTGGGCGCTGCGGCGCTCCTAAGTGGAGTCATGCACCTTTCAATAACCGTGGTTATTGTCATGTTTGAGATTACGGGCGCGCTCAAATTCATCATCCCGCTGATGATTGTGGTGGGCATCACCACCCTAATTGCCGGCCTTTTGGACCATGGTGGCATTGCCGACCAGGCCATCATTGTCAATGGGTTTCCATTCTTTATGGAAGAGTTTGAGTTTGAGGGTCAGGCAGACGAAATCATGGTGGAGCCAACCTCGATTGAGTTGTATGGGCCCATGCCCTCTCCGCTCGAGCACCGCTCGTACCCAATTGTGGACCATGAGGGCTTTTTGGTGGGTGTGGTTGATTCGATCGAACTCCAAGAACCTCAAGACCGGTTTGATATGAACAAGTATACCGTGAATGAGAGCCCGTGCGTTGTGTCCCCCGACACTAGTCTCGAATGGATTCAAACCATTTTCACGAAAATTGGACCACGAGCAGTCTTTGTTTTGGATAAAGGGCTGCTTGTCGGTATGGTGACGCGAAAAGACATGTTACGCTGGTACCAAACCCACCACCAAGAGGTCAATGTGGCGCCCTCTGTGTATGAGGAGCCAGTTGCCCATATACTCGCAAGTTTGCAAACAAAGGTCAAAGCCGCGTGGACATCAATTTTGGGCTGAAACCTCCTCTTTAAACGAACTTTATGCTGTACATTTGTAACGATAGACTATGACCACCAGCGAGAGCGAGATGCAGAGCCATGGGTACACTGCCGAATTCAACGCCCAGCTGCCGGCACCCGATGGAAACGACACAACCCGGATCAGGACCCCAACTCTGGTGCAGGTGGTCGATTTCCTAGATATCTCACAATCGCTGTCGTCACAGCTGGAAAAATTGTACGCTGCACGCGACAAAATCCAAGAGGCTACTCCAGACGATGGTGACGAGCCCCAGACTACGGGCAAATTTCTGCGGTACACGGTACGCGACTCGAGCGGCACGCTACTGTACATGGTATTTGACAACCCCTTAGCAGGATGTAGCCCGCAACTAGGCTCATATTTGATTCTTGATCGATGCGAATTGCACCGCGGCATTCTTGTTGCGTCGTCCACAACTGCCAGGCTGCTGGCTGTGCGCGACAGGTTGCAGGGCGAGAATCCCATTGCCCGTCTTGAGCGGTTGTTGGCTGCTCAGACTGATGCTTAGCTTGCGCGGATCCGCCTGCTAGTTGCTAGCTAGTCACAATTTAATCATTATTTATATTTCACTCATCCTCATCACCCCATCACCCTCTGGCTGTCGGCAGGACGCATCCTGACAAATGTTGAAATTTGGACAGTTTCTGAAACCCGCTCTTTGGCGGCCTTGCGTCAAGCCGTTTAATGCATTCAAGCCCATGATGTCGAGCCAAATGTTCTCTACGACGCCTGTTGCCTCGGCCACTGTCAACCAGATTCTGCGCAGGGGTATTTTCAAGACCATTCAAAAGAGGCAAAAGGCCCTGAAAAGTGGTGCTCCTGCCCTTAACAACTGCCCGCAAAAGCGCGGCGTGGTGGTGAAAATCATGACCATGAAGCCCAAGAAGCCCAACTCGGCCAACCGTAAGGTGTGCAGGGTCAAACTTACCACTGGCAAACTCATCACAGCATTCATCCCTGGCGAGGGTCACAATGCCCAAGAACACTCAGTGGTGGCTGTTCGCGGTGGGCGTACCCAAGATTTGCCCGGTGTCAAGTACAAGTGCATCCGTGGAGCCTATGATTTGGCTGGTGTGGTTAACCGCAAAACGTCGCGCTCAAAGTACGGCGTTAAAAAGCCCTCAGCTAATTAAGCGGCTATTGTATATAAATTATCTATCTCAAATAAGGATACTTTTGAGGAAGGGTTTGGGCGCTGGGGTATCGTATAGGACTGTAAGGCGGCTGCTGGCCTGCGCGGCCGGGGGGAGTGCTCTGCACTTGGGGCGGCATGTAGTAGGCGTTTGCCGGGATCTGCCTAAACCCATGCTGCATCGGCACCTGGGGCGACTGGGTCCGGTACTGCGGCGAGAACTGCTGCGGTTGCACGTGCAGCGGTGAGGCCAGGCGGTCCACGCAGACGCGGGGCGCACGAGTGGGAGATGCGCGGACGCTGTTACTCGAGTTGCTATTCTCAATTGTACTCTGGGGTGAGCTGTGATAAGTATACTGCTGCTTGGCCTCACTGGCAACCTCAATATCAATGGCCTCGACCTTGCCGGCATGCTCGAGGTCACGGTTGCGACGCTTGATGGCAACAGTAATAAAGGCAAATAGCAGGTAGCTAAACCCAAAAAGAACCCAAACAATCACAACAGCGCCGGTACCAAAGCGCGCCCGCGCAACGCCGCCAGTGTGTTGGTTGAACTTGGACACAAACGCTTTGCCGTAGGCAGTGCCAATTGCCGCATACAAAATATTGATGATGCTACTGAGCACGCCAACGTGCACGGCAATTTCACGGCAAAGGCTGCTCCTCGCAATTCCCACTACGGCAAATGCTAGGCCCACCACGTTGACGGCGATGTGCACCAAGAGAAGAATCCACACCGCCTTCATGCAATTTGCCAGCGTACTCTCATAGGTTTCGAGGGCAGAGTACTCGCTAGTTTCTTCAATCACATCTCCCAGCTTAAAGTAAAAGGGGGCTCGCCCCTCAGTTGAGCAGCTCTGGAGCTCATAGTCACCGCTACTCCCCGTGTAGGAGCACAGACCATAATTGCCCACCGAGTACCGGCTTAACTCATACACCTCGTCATTATTGCTCTCAATACTAAAGAACGAAAGCGTATGCAAAATGGGCACGCTGGGGTGGTTTCCCAAAAAGGCCAGGACGCCCATAATAATGGATCCCAAAAAGAATACGCAAACAATGGGGTAGACCCAAGCGTGTTGAGGTTTCATCATTATGACAAGAATGAGAAATAAGGATAACGTCAAAGGGAGATGAGAAATCCAGGATATTATGAGACACTGCATCGGGCAGCATGCAGTCTGGCCCGCCAGTGGCGGGCACACCCGGCGACGCCTGCGGGCTGTTGTTTCGAGATGAAACAGTTTAGGCAATCTTACTTCACATTCCCAGACATTGAGCCCGCAAACCGCAGCGGTTGGCGAGACATGCATTTGGCATTGCTATCATGCAAGACAATTCCTAAAGCATACTTGCATGGACATGCATGACGCACCTGACTCGTGCCAGGCGAAACCTTAAATTATGCAACGGTTTTTTAGCTATAGAACTAATGTGCTTGCTTTGCAAATGCCAAGAATAGAGTAGTGGGGCAGCTTTTTTTCACGTGCCACCGCCGCCACCCCCCTGCAGGGACATTCCCCTCAGGAATTTTTCCGCATAGCACAGCTCACAAGCTGGGTGTGGCGCGCAGCATCCAAAACAAATTCCTCGTCGTTATTTTCACTGTAATCGAGACGCACGCCATTGTCCACGGTGTCGCACTTGACGCACTCGCGGAATGCAAAAATCTCTCGCAGCTGTTGCCTGGTGAACTTTTCCGCCTCGCCACTAACGTCAAACAGCGAATCACTAACACCCTGCTTGGTTATTTGCCGCTGGAGAATCTTTTCGTCGATGGTTCCCGTAGAGAACAATCTATAAATAAATGTGGGCCTGAGCTGGCCGTCCCGGTGAACGCGCGCCATTGCCTGCAGATCTGTACTTGGATTCCAGTCGCAATCCATCATAAAAAGCCGTGAGGCGCCCACAAGGTTGAGGCCAGTGCCGCCGCTCTTGGCGCTGAGAATAAAGACAAATGCCTGCTCCTGCTTGGCTGCATTGAATTGATCAACCATTGGCTGGCGCTGTGCTTGAGGTGTGGACCCATCAAGACGCACCCAACTCCAATTGGACTTGCCGCACAGTTGCTGCACCAAGTCCAACGTCTCGAGGAACCCAGACACCACAACGACCTTTTCGCCGTTTTGGGCGGCGTGCAGTGCAGAAAGCATAGCCTCCAACACCTTTAGCTTGTTTGAACCTTGCAAGGGAGCCATTTTCTCGAGCTGTTGGCGGAAATTTCCCGCAGTGGCCACTGGCTCGTGGGCCGAGGTGCTGATCCGCCGAAGGCGCGTGATCAGGGCCAGCGAGTGCGCAGATTCAGATTCCCAAAAGTACGTTTGCTCGAGCTCCTGCTGGTAGGCCAGCCGCTGCTCCTTGGTGGGGGTGCAAAACAGCAGCACCTCTTGCTTTGGCACTGTGAGGTGGCCCTGAAGCACCGTGTGGTCGCGCCGCAAAACAAAGTCGGCTGCAATCTCTGCCAGCTCCTGCATACGCTCAGCGCCATGCGCACGCTCCTGAGAGCCTGCATCCGAGGCGCGGGCCCTGGATATAGCTTCACTAAAAGTGCGGCCAAACTTGGACGCCGAGCTGAAAATGCCGGGGTTCACAAAGTTGGACATGACCCTAAACTCTTCGAGGTTGTTTTGTACTGGCGTTCCCGACAGTATAACACGCTTCAGGCCGGCCACATCTTCAATAGAGGCCAGGGCTTTGCTGTCCTGAGACTTCAGGCGGTGGCCCTCGTCGCACACTACAAGGTCAAACTGGCTAATTCCGGCCTTGACGTGTGGCCCCAGCGCCTTAATACGCTCGTATCCGGCAACTAGGACCGCGTAAGTGCGCCTTAACCCACCCGCACGGCAGAAAATGGCGGGGTCCTCGCCGGGCAAAAGGGCCAACACTCCCACCGCCTCCTTGGGCAACCACTTGCGAAACTCGTTGCGCCAGTTTTTCACTAGTGTTGCAGGACACGCAATCAGCACAGTCTCGATTTCTTGTGCCTGAAGCATGGAATAAATTAGCGTGATCGAGGTCAGGGTTTTGCCGAGTCCCATATCGTCGGCAAGGATAGCGCCCGATCCATAGGCATGTTTTGTGCCCTGGACGCACTGGTGCAGAAACTCGACTGCTTCGAGCTGGTGTGGGCGCAGCTTGGGTGCCAGCTCGGGCGCGATCTGCCAGTTGAGGGTGGCCGCGACTGGGGCGGAGGCGGTGGTGGGAGCAGATGTGAGGTCTGAAACTTGCAAAACCTTTTGCCGCGGCTGGGCCATTTGTTTAGATTTTGATTTGGGGGCTTTGGCGGGAGCCTTAGCTACTTTGGCCGCCTTGGGAGCTTTGGCCCTGGGGCTCGCCTTGGGGGTGAGCTTGGCTGTGTCCTTTGGCTTGGTTATAGTCTCCTCGCTTGGCTTGACTATCTCATCCTCCGCTGGCTTTGGATCAACTTTGGCACGCTTGGCAGGGTTATCGGGGCGCACCAGCAGCGCTGCCTTTGGCGCCTTTTGAAACAGGTCGCTAAGGGCCATTGGGCTCGAGCTCACAGACCCTGAGGCAGGAGGTGCACTCTGAACAAACAAGCTAGCAGTGCTTTCTATGGCAGGCTTGGACATCGGCCTCAGTGCAGGCTTGGGCTTTGCCGCTGGGGCCCCCTGGGGTGCCCCCAGGGCCTCACCAATTTCGAGCTCGTACGACCCACAACTCAGCTCCTGAAATTGAACAAATCTAGCACCAGGTAGGGTCGTCAATGTCTTACCGCCATCTTTAATTAGATACGAGTCCCCCTTTTGAATGGCAGTCGCGTCGCCCTCCCACACTTTGTGCTTTTTGGTGCTTTTCTTGCGGTAAAGCACAGCAAATTGTGGCGAATTTTCAGCTTTTGGCTCCTCCACATCCACTTGGCTAGCCACAACTTGTGGTACGCTGGAATTCGCGGGTTTCGGGCGGTACATTTTGGCCCTCGATCTGCTTGCAGGGTCTCAAGGTCGAGCGCGCGGCGGTCCCCGTCGCGACCTGTTAGGTAATACACGTTTTCCGCTTTTTCGCTGGATTTTGCATTCAGGAATTAGTCAGCCATCAACTATAAAAGTCCCAATCGCCTGAAAATTTCTTCGACAGTAGGTATACTAATTTTGTATACATACAAATTTACCGGGGTATCTACCATCGTTGACTACCGTTCGGTCGGTTAACGAGGAGATAGTTGAGGGGAACTTGGCACCTACGGGTTTTCTTCCGTTCCAGCTCCGAAGACAAACTACTGTGTGTGCTTGGCGAGTGGTTTGCCGTTTTTAGTTGGCTAACCTGAAGCATCACGCTGTGACATGATATTTTAGATTTGTAGATTCTTTTTTCGCATAATGTTTTGTGGAACGGTGTCTCTGTGAAGACCTCTGGTGCCCTTTGGGTGACCTCGCTCGGTCTGTGTCGTGGCCCAACCTGACCGTCAGGCCTTGCCTGCTCGCCTGCTCTCGCGCCACTTCCATAGCTCTAGATCTATATCTTTATAAAAGAGCTATTCTCTTGAAAATTTGTGTCGGGGTCGACAGCTTCAGACTCAAACTCGACCGGCTCGTCCTCAGCAATCTCGGTTTCGTCCTCGTCCTCGTCCTCGTCCTCGCTATCTAAACCATCAAGTAGCTCGTCCACATTGATGTTTTCTGCTCGTGCACTCGCACTCGGGGCAGCATTCGCAACGCTCGGGGCCACAGTCGCTCCCGCGTTGGCTCTGTGTACGTGCTTGAGGCCACATTTGGACCGCGTACACTTGCCTGTAGAAGCAAATTCGGGGCACTCGAGCAGATGCAAACGCGCACATTTGGCCCCAGCATTGCACCACCCTTCAAGGCTGAAGGTGGGGCATATTGTCTGCGACTGAATGTGGGCCATGTGTGTGTAGGGGCAGTCCTCACGTGTACAGCTACCCTTGGCAAAATGTACGCACATGGGCGCATTGTGCTCGTTTGGCACATGGCTTAGCGTGCACGTTGGGTTGGTACACTCGGATTGCAGCGCGTGCCGGCACAAAGCAACACGCTGCGGGTTGTGCTGAAACTTGCAGCCGAGCCCTCGGGCGCACTTTCCTATGTTAGACATATCCTGAATTGGGGTTTTACTTACCAGTCAGTGTGAAATCAGAGCATGGAGCAGCCACCAAGGAGCTAGGATCCGCGTGAGCACCCACAGCAGACACGCGCCCGCGAGACCCACCGCGATACCCTCTGGCGCGACCCCGGCTACGGGCCCCACGAGCACCACGGCTATAGACATAGCCTTGGTACCCATGGTAGTTGCCACGGTACCCTTGATACCCTTGATACCCTTGACCCTGGTACCCTTGAACCTGGTACCCCTGGTACCCCTGGCCACCGCGTGCTCTGGCCCCTCTGGCCCCTCTGGCAGCAGTTCCTCTAGCCCTTGGGGCGCCTCCAGTTATTTGCGCTAGGCGGTGGTTATTTATACTCTCTGAAAGACGCGATATCTCCCTCATCAGAGAGGCTTCGTCGCTCATCTTTAAAGTTTGTCAGAGCGCTAAAGTCCCACTCAAATGTCTCATATCCTCCAGTCGCAGCTCGAGATTGATGGTTACGACAGCACTACCGCGGCGGAGATCGTGAGTGCGGTTGAGCAAAAGACCGATGATATCGCCTATGAGTACCTGCTCGACTTGGTTGACTCAAAGGCGCTCATCAACCGGTACCTTGCGGCTCGCAAGCGTGAGCTCCCAGAGAGCCTCAAGCCTGCGGCGAAAAAGGCAATGGACAAGGCCAAGGCTCCAAAGTGGTCAAACACCACTTCTGACTCCAGCAGTCGCGCCTCGGGCTCGCCAGCGCCGGCACCAACGCCAGGCTCCTCAACCAGCAGCTCAGCCCGTAACTCGCCCCAGCCACAGGTCCCTCAAAACAGACCACCGGCAAAAAGTGTGCCTTATGCCCGTGCATTTCTCAAAAATGCTCCGCCGCAGGCGCCCCCTAAGCCAAAGCAACAGTCCAACCAGGCCAACCGCCAGTACAAGATTGACAGCATCAACGACCTTGACGCAGCGATCAAAAAGCTCGACCTTGAAAACTCGACCACCAAAAAAGCATGTGACTGTCTTGGATCAGTGCACGGTCTGCTTGAAATGGCCCCCAATTGCCTTTGGTGCGGCAAGATTGTTTGCAACAAAGAAGGGCTCGGTAATTGTTTGGGGTGCGGCACCCCGCTTATCCCCAAGGATGAACTCGACAATATCTCACTTGTGCTGCACCAACAGCGTGCCGCGATTGTCTCCAGTATGGGTAAACAGGCACTCAA
This sequence comes from Wickerhamiella azyma, assembly GCA_022577855.1. Taxonomy (NCBI): domain Eukaryota; kingdom Fungi; phylum Ascomycota; class Dipodascomycetes; order Dipodascales; family Trichomonascaceae; genus Wickerhamiella; species Wickerhamiella azyma. Next base: position 58,112 of record JAKISA010000016.1, read on the forward strand.
GGCCGCCGGTATTGACCCCCAACTCGAGCAGCAAAAGTACAACCAGGCCCAGCAAAACTTGGATAAGTTGCTCGGGTTTCAGGCTTTAGAGACTCAGCGCACAAAAATAATTGACAATGCCGAGGATTTCGAGACTACAGACTTTGGTACCAACCAATGGGCCACGCCGCTCGAGCAGGCGCGTCAGCTGCGCAACCAGCAGCGTCAAGAGCGTAAACAAACTGAACTACAAAAAATTCGTACTGGGCGCGGGCGCAAAGTGGTGAGCATCAACATCAAGGGCGATAAGGTCTATGAAGAGGTGACGGACGTTATCGAGTCTGCCAGCGAGTCTGAGATTGAGGGCGAAGAGCAAGCCGAGGTAAAAGATCCTAATGAAGAAGAAACACGGTTCTGGGACACTTCAAAGTACGGCACCGACTTCGTCAAGCCGGTGTACAGCGAGTCGACCGCGGTGTTAATACCCCAAACGGCGCCCAAAGATTTCGAGGTTAATCGTGGCGAGGATGAAGTCTGGGCAATGTAATATAGAGTATCTAAAGCTATTGCTGAAGCTTGGAACAAGCTCTGTGCTCAGGCATTAGTAGAAAGTCGCGTTGAAGGGTTAAAATAATACGCATGAAAGCAAATGCAAACGCACGCTTCAAGCTCAGGGATGGTCCACCACGCATTGGTGTTTTTTATGATCCACAAAACTCCCAAAATAGGTAGTCAGTACGATACCCGCCGTTTCTGCTTCAAGTCGCGCAAGTCGCTAGACGTATGCTTAGCGCCGTCAATTGCTTAATCTAAACCACCTTATTCGTAGTCTTTCTCAATACCAGTAAACAATAGTTGCGCCGATACATCAGACACCAAAAAGTCATCCTCAATCTTTTTGAAATCCTGGTCCCAAGGTTCAGAGCTATTTGGGTGAGCATAGTGCTCAAATCATCAGGACTAGCTGTAGACCTCGCCGGAGCCCAGTACGATGACATGGAGTCGCTAGTCTCTGCTCGTCCAGCACGCGTAGGCCCTGAACTGCGGTTGTCGGTAGTTTACAGCATGGATCGTGTACATGATCAGAAAGCCCGGCTTTTAGTGAGTTAAAACACCAGCCAAACCTTATATGACCCCGTATAGGGTGTAGCTGAAGCGTCGCCCGCAACAAGAATGGAATAAAATGAAGGACTACAAACTAATAATTTAACAGCACAGAGAGCACCTAGCAAAATCTTTGAAGATACAGTCTGCTGTGCTCGCTCATGTCGAGCCCATACGCAAAGGCGTAAAGATGGCGGTCACCCCAGAGGCTGTGGTCAACAAAAGTGACTGCGTCGGCATTTTAGTTCAGTGCTGCCATACACACGTCTGGATCTATGCACATTTCGTGGCTCATGTATCGTAGAAGTGCGCCATCAACTGAAACTGCCCGAAAGGCTACCTCCCTGCTGTATTGGGCGGACAACGGGAGCGTCAAATACGCGAGCGGCCTAGACGCGGGGGGGGAGGACATCATCCTAAAATGCAGTTGTCGCGGCCAAACGAGAGCTAAACAAAATGCTAGTGGGCTCAAAGTCGTGCAGCTGTCCAATGAGCTTGGCATGGTTCATACGCTGGATGCATCCCTCGAGCTGGGGAACTGATCATCACATGGAAACGTTCTTGACAACCCACAACACGAAGTGAACAGGCAGCCTTTCCCTGCATTTGTCGGCACCAACAGCGCGCTCCAGTTTGAGCAGCTGAACCAAAACTCTGAAAGCCATGTCACGCGGGCTCAACTGCTGGCCCACACATTCTTCCTCAATAGAGCTCATCATGAGCTGCGCGCTGGGGCACTGGGGTGGAAAAGAGTCCAGGATAAAGCCATAGTGCTGGGTGTCGAGGTTGAGGGCAATGTCAAGCAAGAGCCGGCGCAGAAATCTGTAGACCTGGCGCTGCTCTGCCTCAAGGTGTAGACTGTTTGAGTCGGCGCCCTTTTGAGTCCAGCTATCACCAAGCATTTTGAGATAGCTTGGCCTCAGACATCGAGAGCATTGGTTTTCATGCCGTGCAGCCACTTTCCAAATCAGTCTACGCCGCACGGTTCAGTGCGGCCTTTAGATCTCTGCGTGGTCGTGCATGATCTCATCTAGTAGAGACTTGACAGAACAACTCCTCTCGCGGTTAAGTATGCCAAAGTTTTATGTGTTGCAGGGCGGCCAAGCCGTCAATTAGCTCAAGACCGGGAGCAAAAAATACAGGGCAGATGTTTACGCTGAATCACACTTTTTAATACGGCCTTCATGTCATGAATTGCCTATGCAGCTCTAGTCTAGTGGTCTTGGCGCCGAAGTTGATCCGAGTCAATGCACCCGAGCTGCTCCGAGTTGTTTGTGAGTCATTTGAGCATTTAAGCTATACACTCTATATATGTGCTCGGAAAAATTCTGCATCTGTGCTCAAACCCAATCCGGCTTCTAGGGCGCTCGCAAAGACGCCCCACTCTGTCCATCGAGCATCTCACCTGCATGATCCCCGGGCAGATCAGGGCTAGGTAAGCCACACAAATGGCCCCATATTGAGCCCCCAGGCATATATAAAAGGGGGGCCCAAACTCCCAACCTAGATTGCATTAAAACAAATGAAGATTCCTGGTAAAGAAGAAGTGGGAGAGTTTGGCAACCAGCTCATTAAAGGTTTTTCCGAGGGTGCTGCAGTCGGCCTGCCGCTTGCGTTTGGTTTGCGGTTCTTCCTCGATAAGCGTACTGGGTTCCGCAACGCCGGTGCATTCCCGAGGACCCTATTTTTGATTGCTCCGCCCGTCTTTTGCGGTGCTACTTGGATGGAGGTGCGTTCGCGTGAGTTTGAAGAGGCTCGGCGTTCCCGCCTTCAACAAGGAATGGACTCGATTAAAGAGGCTGTGACTGGCGAGCCCCCTTCGTACGAGACTGGTATTGGCGCTTGGGTTGCCGAAAACAAGTACAAGTGTATTGTTGCTGGCTGGGCGACCGTGCTTGGCGGCTCGTTTTACTATGTCAACAAGGACCCCTACATGACCCGTGCGCAAAAGCTGGTGCAAGCCCGTGTCTATGCTCAGGGTGCTACAGTTATTATGCTTGTTGCCTCGGTGTTGCTGTCGGTTGGAACTACGGAAAACAAGAGGGCTGCCCAACAGGAGGAGGCCCGTACCTCGTGGCAGCGTCACCTTAAGAAAGATTAATGAATAAATATGTACATATGATGATAGAATGAAGCGCGGGGCATGGCGTGTGCGCAGGGTATCCCCAAAAGGCCTCCAAAATGGCCCCACGCCTACCGCTTGCGTTTGAGCGAAGTGGCCACATCCTCGGCCAGGGTAGGCTGGAGCATGGGTGCATACTGCAGCATTTCCGGCAAAATCACCATTTGAACCTGCGAGCCCCGTATCATCACCTCCTTGAGCTTGGAAACTTTGCCCGAGCGAGCGGTGTGTACTGCGTCCACAATGCGCATATTCATGCTCTGTTCGCTATTCAAAAGAGTGCCATAGTACGTGTCGCCGCTACTGAGCTCCACCGTAACTATGTGGGTGTGAGCTTCCTCCAAAAGTTTGGCAATCAGGTTCTTCATATTGCAGGGTCAGCTGACGAAAGGCACCACCTCGAATCGCACTTGAGATGCAGGCTGCCATTGAGCGAGTACAGCTGGCGTTTGCGCTCAAGGTCATTGTGGATGTCCAGGTCGCGAGCAACCAATTGTATATTGCTGCAGGCAGCACCAACCTGCTCAAAATTGACCTCGACAACCCGTCCGAGCTCACCGAGACCAAGGTCCCGTCGGGCACTTTGAAGCGGCTGTGGACGAGCCTTGATGGCCAGCACCTTGTGGCACAAACCAAAGAAAGCACGGCGTTTTATTTGTACAACCTGCAACACCTACGCCAGCTCAAACTTCCGGGCAAGTTTAGTGCTCTTGTTTATGACGAGCTTGCCGCGTATTTCGCGATTGGGCACAATATATACAGACTTGAACTCGCGCCGCTGAAAATCGACCGCAAGAAGGAAACGTTTAAAAAGGTCTACACCCATAAAGAGCCCATTGATCAGTTGGCGATTGTTGGCGGTGAATTCGTGATTTTGGCTGGAACACAGCTCAGCCGTGGGTTCTGGGAGCGAATGGAAACCAGTTCAGTACCAAATGGCTCAACGCTTGTTGCCTCGCTCAAAGATTCTGTCCTCAAAACGCCTCAAGGTATCCTTAACCAGTCGCACCTGCTCGAGTCAAAATCCGAGTTTGTGGTGCTGTCCAAGTTTCACATTTTGGCATTGGGCAGTGAGACTCTGAGCGTGTACAATATTGTAAGCAACAAGCTTGTCCTAAGCATCCCTGCGCCGGATGTGGTGGGGGTAACTAGCGACGAACGCATGTCGACGTTTTGGATCTTTTCCACGAGCCAGCTATTTGAAGTGAAGCTCGAGGGCGAAACTCTGGGTATGTGGCAGACCTATGTCGACAAAAAGCAGTTTGAATCTGCGCTGGGCATCGCCTCAGCCGCCGATAAGCCGCTCATCCTCAAAGAGTACGGCGACCACGAGTTTGGCGAAAAAAACTATGCGCATGCTGCGGAACTCTATGGCCGCGGCAACTGCCACATTGAAGGCATAGCTCTCAAACTGCTCAAAATTGACACCAAGCTTGTGGTATCCTTGTTTGAGAGCCGCCTCGCCCATACAAAAAACAAGGTCCAGATTGTGGTGCTGTCAACGTGGATTGTAGAGTTGCTTTTGCAATTGCATTCGGGCACCGAATTTGAAGAGTTTGTTTCGAAAAATATCGCCAAACTCGACCACTCAGCCGTGCTGCGCTTGCTCAAGGCTCACGCCCAGGACGACCAAATCTTGTGGTTTGCTTCGCTCGTCAAGGACCACAAATTCATTATTGACTTTACCGTGCAAAAGTCGCTGTGGGACAAGGCTCTCGAGTGCGTGCGCGACTTTGAAGATGAGGACGCCATATACAAGCACTCCAACGTGCTGCTGGCGCACCGCCCAAAGCAAATGGTCGAGCTGTGGATGCGCATACCCAAACTTGATCCGCTGCGCCTGCTGCCTGCGCTACTCAATTATAGCGCTAAATACACCGGGGACTATAAGGACCACCAAGCCATCCGGTACCTGCGGCATACCATTGCAAACGGCAACTCGGCCTCTGCCCTATACAATGCCTTGGTTATAATCTATGCGCAAGCCAAGGACGAGACTGACCTGCTCAACTTTCTTCAGGAAAAGACGCCGCATGCCCCCAACTATTACTTTGGCCTTCGGGTCTGTCTCGAGAACCAAAAGCACCGCTGCGCTCTTTATCTATACACTCAGATGAAGCTGTGGGAAGAGGCTATTGGTCTTGCTCTCGGCCAGGGCCTTGTTCCTGAAGCAATCGAGGTGGTGGACAAGGTCGAAAATGACCAGCAGCGCAAGACCCTTTGGCTCGAGATTGCTCGACACGTTGTGGCCACAGACGGTACCGCCACTGCCCTGAAGTTTGTTGATCATCTCAATGTCGAGGACCTGCTCGAGCTGTTCCCCGACTTTGAGACCCTTGACTATATGGCGCCCGAGGTTGTCAAGGCGCTCGAGGTGTCCAACACCAAGCTGCAGAGCCTCCACAATGAAATGGAGGCCTCCAAAAAGGCCGGCCAGGACCTGCAAACCAAGATCCAGACCTTCAACAAGCGCTATGCTATTATTGAGCCGGGTGAGTGGTGCCAGCACTGCCAGTACCCGCTGGCAACGCGCCGGTTCTACATGTTTCCCTGCCAGCACGGGTTCCATCTCGACTGTATTGTAGGCGTTTTGGAGCAGGGGCCCAAATCTACCCTGATTGAGGCGATTAAGCTGTCTCATCCGCACAGCTGGGAGGCCCTGGACCCGGTTGTGAGCACCGAGTGCCTTGTTTGCAGCGAGAGTAAAATTGATGAGATTGATGAGGAGTTGTGGGCCGAGTGGTAGTTTATTTATATACTTTTTCTGTACTTTAGTGTTCAAGGGATGGTTTGAGCTCGTGCAAACTCGTTGCGCGCTCCCCGGCTCGGGGAAAGGGTCGCAGGTCATGCATGTACAGGCACGAGCGCAGGAACATACACAATGGCTAAAATAAAATTGCTGCAGATATCTTGAGTCTTCAAAATGTTTGGGTTAATTTTTTTCAGACGACAATGAGGTCCTGGGGCAGAAAGCGCCGGCGCCAGCATCAAAAACAAACAAGCCACAACATCAATATAACTTGACCCCTGTAACCGTGCATGGCGCAAAAGGTATGAGTGTCTACCCTCTTCCCCTACCATCTCAATCAGTTTTGAGCACTTGCTTCGAGCCCTGCCTGGTGTGCGCGCCCAGTGCAGCGCAGGTCAAGTGTTGGTAACTGATCAAGTGCGCTCTGGGGATGCGTTGCGGCCTTAGGGTGAAGAGCTATTTTGTGTGTGACGCGAGCTGGGTTTGTGTTGCGGTCTGGGATTATTTTGCGGTCTGGGGGCTTTGGTGCGGTTTGGGGGCTCTGGATGCGGTCTGGGGGTGAGAGATTGTGCGATTACGGTGGATGCCAATGATGATACAAAATGCGAGCAGCCGCCACAAACTGAGGAGCCACCACCACCAAGTACAGTCTATCCTCAATATTTTTGACCGAGGCACAGGGTTGGGTGTTCCAAGTGCAGCTTTCACTTGGAGCTCAAACTGTTGTTACGAGTTCCAAGCCAAAAATCTGCCCTGGTATGCCAAAGTTTTTTGCCCTGATCCAGGGCCACAGTCCATCACCTGCGCATTGCTCCTCGCAGCCTCACGCTCCCACTTCGGGTGTGGCAGCTAGAGCTTATCGACAAGCTCTTCTGGCTAGTTTACACTGGCCCTAGGGCACATCATATATTTAGACTCCACATTGATTCTCCAAAAATTTAAGTAAACTCTGCCTTGGCGCCCTCTCAGCTTTGACCCACTGCGCACCAAGAGGTCAAGTTCGAACCTCTTTGCAATCTCTCAAAACCACATATTTACACCACTCGGCGTTAAGACGTGGGTAGACTCGCAAGTATTTAATGCACGCCATGGTGCACAGCGTTGTGCCGCCAAGGCCGAATTGAACGCCCGCGCGAGCGATGCCGTTGGGGTCAAAGAAATTCATCCATGAAAGCATGAGCAGTATGACGCCAATTGCGCCCGCAAAAAAGACAAATGTGTACAGCTTGCCCAAACGAAGAGCGAATGCGGCCTCTTTGGGTGGGTAGTCGGGGTTGACGCAGCCTGGCTTGAGGGCCGCCGCCCATGGGTACTGCTTGTGACGCAATTGACGCCAGAGCATGTGGGTAGCCATTTCCAAGTAAAATAATGTGGAAGCATACGATTCTTAGGTGCATCCATTGTCTTTGCGGCCAAGCAAACCGCCAATCAAAATGGTGCCAAACACAATGTACACCACCGAAAAAAAAGCACATTGTAGCGCGCGCCTTGAGGTGACCAGCCGCGCTTTACCCTGAGCAGCTCAGAGAGCTTTGTGGGAGGATCAACCATGGTCACAAAGGAATCTAGTCATCACACATCAAAATATGGAGGTCAACCTCCGAGGAATACCAAACGAGGATGTTATCCAAGGGTTTCCTGGCCTACCGGCAACAAACCCACGGGCAATTGGCCTGGTTACAATTTACCCATCACCTCGCACCACCGCTCCACGTCTAAAAAAGCCGCTTGGGGTTTTAAAGGTAAACATCAGCCTGGTGCGTACAGATGCCCTCAACGTATCTGGAAACAAAAAGGAGACCATGTTTTTGATTAGCCAGCAAGATATTTACACCAAAAACGAGGATGCGTACGCGCTTGAACTACCATTTGCGCTACCAATTGGTAAAAGCGGCAAGGTCACGGGGTCAATGGCCGTGGACAAGATTGCCTCAACCACATATTCGCTATTTATACGCATCCAAACTGATCAGCCCATCCAAGAACCGGCAGCAAGGTTCCCAATCTATGTTCGGCGTTTTGACACCCTCAGCACATTTTCCCGCTACCTCAAGCCGGTAATCAAAAATATCTCAAGCCCAGACCACTTGGCGAACCTGCAGTTTACCCTTGCCGCGTCTGCATTTGGTCACGGGGACCGCATTCTTGCATATTTCCACCTGTCGCCGAATCCGGACCACTCAAAGGCTAAAAAGGTTAAATTACAGCGGTTGTCGCTCGAACTTGTACAAACAGTTACATTCTTGCCCCCTTCGATGCACAATGAGAAAATTCCAGAGCCCCGTCGTACGCGTATCACAAAACAAAGCACCGAGTTTGACGATGTGTACATGCGAGACGAAACAGTCGAAGCAGTCTCACTAAATGTGCCGAGTCACCCCACAGTAGCGGCAATTGATCGCTACAATGTCGGGCCGCCCCCTGCCGAAGACGTGCCCGACGAGGGGAGGTTTGCATTCACAAATAATTGCGCCATGTTTGAGGTAAAGTTTTCGCTGGTGTTTAAGGTACGGTTTCGCCATGCCCGGGACATTGAAGTGGAGCACCCGATAACAATCTGTCAATTTGATCATCCGGCATGTGTGGAGTACGTCAAGAGCATTGTGCAGACGGCCGAACTCGCGCAGTACTCTGGGGACTACAGTGCGATGCTTGAACGCAAAATTATCACACAGCCGTTGGCATCCAAGGTTTCAATATTTTAGCAAGCTCGTAGCCGCTTATTTTATTTTTACCTCTACAGAGGTCTCATGCCTAGAAAATAATTTGAGCAGGTTTCCCCCTGGCCCCTGCGTCCAACCCTAACCCGCATGCATAGGTTAGAGTGGCCAACCTAAACTTCAAAAAGGAAAGTGCAATCTTGAGACCATTTGCAAACATTTTATCAAAACTCGATTGCGCATTTGTGCAACCTTACTATTTCTATGATTCAAGGAGGCATGAATTCTGAGACATACATACGAGCGCCCTTTATACATCCACGCGAAGTTCCTCAGACTATTCGCAAAAAGCCAAGCATGTTTCTTCGGTTGCTGAAGAAGCGGTCCGTGATTGGGGAGGAGCGCACCAAGTTCACTGTGGATACCGGGTTTTACAAGTTGAACGACGACATCCCCGACTTTAGCGAGGCCCAATCTAGCGTTGAGACGCGCCAAGGCGAGGACGACGCTGCCGACGCGGTTGAAATGGGCGACTATTTTAGGGAGTACCACGAAGTGTACTCCAATTTGACCTATTTATCCACCCTGGACGATTTGACTGTTGATCCGTTTAGTGTGGCTGTCGCACCCAGCGCCGCGGCTGCCCCATCCCTGGCACCATCCATTGGTCCGTCACTTGGCCGCTCTGCTCAGCCGCCGAGTGAGCCGTCAAGCCCGTGCCCGGCAAGTGTGCACGTGCCAGTTGTTTATTCTTGGGACCCCAACCAGCCAATGGAGGACACCCGCCTCGAGCCCATCCACGCGGTCGTGTCTGAGTACTCGCGCACCCTCAATGATGCGTTTTTTGGCGAGCATGAGAGTGAGGAGGAAGCCGGCGACGACGGTTTGTTTGAGCAGCAGGTGCAGCGCCGCGGCAAGTTTAGGCGTGCCCTGCGCGGCCTCAAGCGCAAGTGAGGCGGGATTGGGCGCATCTAGGAGTTTCTGTAGCTGTATTTGAGGCAGATTCGGGTATAATTGGTTCAGAAGATGCAATTCGTTATTCATTAAATATTAATCTAGCTTTTTCTTTTCCTTTTGTAGTTTTTCGTTGTATTTCTTTTCGCGTAGTTGCTTGTTGTGCTCAATGTACTGCTCGGTCTTGGCGTACTTTGAGTTGAGCAGCAGGTCCCAATGCACGAAAAACGGCTGCGAAAAATTGGTCTTGATACCAAACTGCTGGTGGTGGATATCGTGGTAGGTGGCTCTGTTGGGGAACACCACCTGCAATGGGTCCCACGGGAACTCGTAGCCACAGTGATCGTCCACTGTTTTGAGGGTCGAGAACGAGTACAAAATGATTTGCTCGCGGGGCGACATGGAGGTGGCTGTAGCACTCAAAAACGCGCCGAGCGTGTCGAGCAGTAGGCCTTCCACAAACGAGTTGTAAAGAGCGCCGTACGCGTACGGCACGTATAGGCGGTGGTGTACCGAGTGAAAGTTGCGATAAAGCCACTTGTTGAGGTGCATTGCGCGGTGCAAAAAGTACTGCCAGGTATCCATCACAAAGAACGCGAAAAAAAAGCGCATCGTGGGGAACCCGACCCAATACAGCAGCTTTGCCAGCGGCGGCCCCACGTTCAAATTTTGGCCAATCTTCCAAATCTCGTATGCCTCGTGTCCGGTGGTGTACGGCTCGTCAAACTGCTCAACAAAGAGTCCAAGCAAGGTTTGTGCGAGCTGTTGAATCAAGACAGCCTTGATAACCTCAAGTTTTGTGCATCTGTTGCGGGTTTCGACCTCGGCCGGAGTGTGGACCCGGTACTTTTCAGCAAGCTCAAACTCGTCGATGATGGTATAGAAAGCCGACACCAGCCAGTAGACGATGACTGGAGCCGCTAGCGCGATGTGGCCGTCTGTTATCCACGTTAGAAGCGGTTCTTGAGGCACGCTCCGGATTGCTGGCGCTGTGGAATTCATGACAAACAACACGTCGGGTCTGATCCGAGAGAAGGTGGCGTGTGGGACCCTCAGAGCTGAGGTCAGATCTGACCTGAGCGCGGAACGGATTAATTTATAAAAATAAATAATTAACTGGACGGGTTGGATACCTCAGTCACAATCATTGCCGGGTCCACAATCGTGCTTTGGGGGCCGTGGTACACCTTCTTTCCGCCGGCGTACCAGTAGCCGATCGAGACGAAAATGACGCCGAAAAAGATCACCACCGCATAGTTCATGTTTTGCACAGTCACGGGCATTTCGGTCGGCATAAAAAAGATGATTGAGACAAAAACCGTCCAAATGATCGCCCACAAGTTAACCAACAAACTGAACGGCCCCAAGTGCCAAGGTCCGCGCTTAAACAGGCGCGGAAACATGACCTTGCCAATGATGGGCACAATGTACGACCAATCGAGGGCGATGGCAGTAACATTGAAAATGGCGTTGATGGCAGTCGAGGACCCAAGAGCAATCAAGTTGAGCGCAATGCAAAAGATGGTGTTCATCCAAACAGCGTAAAGAGGAGTGTTCGTGACGCCATTGACCTTGTACCACACCTTGGAGAACGGCAGCATCTGGTCACGGGCCTGGGCCCAAGTGGTGCGTGAAGCGGCCTGCAGCGCAGTAACACCCACAAAGTTGAGCACAATGAAGGTGGCAACCGTGAAAAAGATACCGCCGGCCTTGCCGAGCGAGTTGTAGTAGATCTGGGCCACGGGCTGAGCGGCAGTGAGCAGCTCGGTGGGGTCGCCCATGCAAAAGCACAGAACGATATTGTATAAAAACCCAAGCACATAGGTGAAAATCATCGCGGTCGAGATTGCCCAGGGCGCTTTTTTCTCGGGCTCCTTCATTTCCTCGCAAATGTGCGCCGTGGCATCGTAATCGGTCATTGTCCACGACACACTCAGGAAACCAAACAAAAACGAGAACCCGGCAGGAGTCCAACCCGAATTAGCCTCGACATTAGTGAAGACGTACTTGGCATCATTCTTGTCGGTGGTTTTGGCCAGCAGGGCAATGGCGCCGGCAAACAAGCAGCCAAAGTGGAAAATCACGTACGAGTTGGTCATCTTTTCGAGGTACTTTGTAGGGAAACTGTTGACGGCACCATGGAGAACCAAAATTGCGGCCATCACGCCAACAACGTGCTGGGTAGTGGGCACATAGCTGCCATCAGTACCCATTTGCACAGCAGCGAGCAACAGGTTGGCAGCTCCGTAATCGGTTGAAGCAACACCGGCAATCTGGCCAAGCAAATTGATCCAACCCACAACCCAACAAGTGGCCGCTGCCCAGCGCTCAGGCACCACCTTGGCGCACGCATAGTAAAGGCCACCTGCCGTGGGGTAGGCACTGACAATTTCAGCCACGCTGAATGCAATGCACAAACAGCCGGCACCCGAAATTGCCCACGACCACACAACAGAGGCACTGCCGCCTGCGGCCAGGGGGTAGATAAAAGTGGTTGCAATGGTTGCCATGAGCCCAGAAATGGATACCGCAAAGCTAAATGCCGAGAACATGGTGAACTCGCGCTTGAGCTCCTCTGCATAGCCAAACTTTGCCAGGTCGAGCTCCTTTTGTTCCTCGCCGAAATCGAGGCTTGTTTCACCATTTCCTCGGTCTAAAATGGTCGGCTCGTCAACGGCTGACGCCACAGCCATTGAGTGCTGGATATCCTTGACATCCTTCATTGTGCAGATCTCGCTGTGGGATCTCGTTTGAGGGGAACTGTCACGGTTATATGCCCTCGGATTAGTAACGGCGGAGTGATTGGCTAACTTGGCACAGCTTGGCCCGCCTGGCTCTTATCCTAGTTAGGAAGAGGGAAGAGCATTTAATGTGCGTACATCTCCTGATCTGTCAAACACTTGGCCGCTCCACCACAATTAGATGTTTGTTGAGTAGGTCGCGATAACAACCGTCAATTAGTCACCGATATGCAGGTGGGTCCGTGGGAGTATGTGCATAAAATTCGCATGTGACGGTGATCGGCGCATAGTGGCACGTGGCCACGTGCATAACCTCGAAAAACTTTGCAGCGTATAGCCATAATTTTAGATTTTTAGATTTTTTAAACCTAGTGGATAACTAGTTTAGTGGCCCTCGGACTTGGCCACAGTGGGCAGCTCGCGCACCGCCTCAATGATGGTGTCGATACCCTTTTGCATGTCCTCGTCAGTAATCACAAGAGGGGGAGCGAGACGGATAATAGTGTCGTGGGTGGGCTTGGCAAGCAGACCCTTGGACTTGAGCAGCAGGCACAGGTCCCAAGCGGAGCGGCCGTTGGCCTTGGACGAGTCAACCACAATGGCGTTCAAGAGACCCTTACCGCGGATCTCGCTGATGATACCGGTCTCAAGCAGGGGCTTGAGAGCGTTGCGGAACTTTTCGCCAAGGGTGGCAGCGCGCTCCACCAGCTTCTCGTCGCGCACAACCTTGAGGGCAGCAATGGCACAGGCGCTGCTTAGGGGGTTACCACCGTAGGTGGAACCATGAGTACCGGGGCCAAAGCACAGCATGATCTCCTTGCTGGAGAGTACAGCGCTGGCGGCAGTCACACCACCGCTGAGGGCCTTGCCGAGCAAAACAATATCGGGCTTGACGTTGGAGTGCTCAATGCACAGCAGCTTACCGGTACGGGCAACACCGGTCTGGATTTCATCGGCAATCAGCAGCACGTTGTACTTGGTGCACAGCTCACGGACCTTGGGGAAGTAGTCGGCGGGGGGCACAACAATACCGGCCTCACCCTGAATGGGCTCGAGGATGATGGCGGCAATCTGGTCGCCAGCGTTCTTGAACGCTTCTTCAACATCTTCAATAACACCGTAACGCAAGTGGCGGTTGGTACCGGGGATTGTGGGGCCGGTACGATCGAGGTAGGGACCGTACTCGGCACGGGCCTCGGGGTCAGTGCTCATGGACACAACCGCCAAGGTACGGCCGTGGAAGTTGTTTTCAGCAGCGAGAATGATGGCCTTGTCCTCAGCAATACCCTTCTTTTGGTAACCCCATTTACGGGCGAGCTTGAGACCGGTCTCAACCGCCTCAGCGCCAGTGTTCATGGGCAAAAGCATCTCATAACCGAAAAACTCGCAAGCGAATTTGGCAAACTCGGGGAACACGTCGTTGTAAAAAGCACGCGAGCTAAGGGTGCAGCGCTTGGCCTGCTCGCACAAAGCCTCGACAATCTTGGGGTGGCAGTGGCCCTGGTTGACGGCAGAGTAGGCGGACAAAAAGTCGAGGTACATCTTTCCTTCGGGGTCCCACACGCGGGCACCCTCAGCCTTGGAGAAGACAACGGGCAGAGGGTGGTAGTTGTGGGCAGAGAATTGTTCCTCAAACTCGATGGCTTGGGTAGAGCTGGTGCAGTAAGACATATGGATGGATGACAACTTGGGAGTCTGCTTTTATGTACTTTTTTTTTCTCGCTAGAGCCGCTATGTGCAGGTGGAGGCGATAAGCGTGCCGCTATGTGAAGGAGCTGGCGATCACGTGAGCGGCAGGTTGGGGGGGTACCGCACCGTGGGGCGTCTGGGCAGAGGGGCCATCTGGGGGAAGTGAGTCAAAGGTAGCAAACAGGAGATCCAGGTTTGCTAGGGCACATTTTTCAATCTTATAATTCATAATTCTTGTACCTCAAAATGCGGGGTCAAAGTGGCTCGCCGCTCGTTACTCATCCATGAAACGTCAATATACAGAGCAGCCCTCTACCAACGAAACACGGCGGCCAAGTGTTCCCAACGATGTAGGAATCAACCTTTTGCAAGTTGGCCGCAGGGCTCGTAAACATGTTTCAGAGGGCCACCAGACCCAGAGCGCACGCCAGTACAGCTTTGAGCGCCAATTTGACTATGCCGGAGAGCCGCCCAAAATGTCCACCGAGTGGGTTGATATGCGGCCTAAATCAAAATTTGAAAATCCAATGCCCCGCCCAGATTTAAAGAGACGGCTCGACGACGAGGAAGATGAAGATGAGGGTACCGATGTGGACGAGCCCATGGACGAGGAAAAGCCCCGGTCCATGACCGAGCTCAAAGCGTACTATGTTCCACCGAATTATAGGTCGCAAGCTGAGGACCAAGAAGACTTTGAGGAGGCTTCTTTCTTGCGCTAAGGACAGTTACTTACTATACATCCTCGACATCACGCCGCAGCTCGGAACGGACCGCCAAGACACTATCGACAATCACAGCGTCCACGCCCGCCTTTAGCTGGCGCCGTGCATATTCGGGCGTATTGTTAAGGGTACCGTAAGTGAAGCAAACGAGCCCATTTTGTTTGACCGCTTGGACCAGACGGGGGCAATCTACTAGGGGGGTACTCTCGGGCACAAGCCCCAACAAGTTCCAATGCGAGGCAAACCGAATCGCTTCCTGAAGACTCGAGGCCCTAAAATCGTACATGGGGGCCGTGCCCGCTTCGGTCAAAAATAGGACTGGAATTGAGGGCTGTTTGAGGCTGAGACAAATGCACACGTCCGGATTAAAGCTCGAAAATATAATGTCGCGCTCGCCCTTGTGGTCATAAACAACTTTTAGCATAGTATCCACCCATTTGTTGATATCAATGGCAACGCCCTCAAAGTCTTCGGCTTCACACTCGTCGAGCATGGGGTACTTGCACTCAATGTTGAAGCCGACATTGGTCGGCAGCGTGTTGAACAACTCCTCAAGAGTGGCGAACTTGGAGTGGATCGAGTGCCCGCGTACATTACCCTTGACTCCGCGCGTCCTAAAGTCTTGAGTCAAATGAAGTCTATCTTCATTGTCCAGGCGCTTGACGTTGCCCACACTTTTGCTGCGGTTGCCACGCCTACTCAGTTCCATGTCGTCAACCACTTCGAGGTCCTTGTTCTCCTCGTGTAGGTGCATAAACTGTTCCAAGGTCAGGTGGTGCATGGGGATATCGAGGCCGGTCTCAGAGACAATAAAGTCGTGGTAAATCACTGGCACAAGGTCGCGCGTGAGCTGCACGTCAAACTCCACGTACGATGCGCCCAAATTAGCTGCTTGAATAAACGACTCGACGGTGTTTTCGCCAAGCTGCAGCGAGCCGGTACCGACAGTATTTTTGCCTAGACCGCGGTGGCCAATGACGCGGCTCGAGATAAGCGACTTCCAATAAGTGCTAGACTTTTCAATGCCCATATTTGGGTGGCTAAAGGGCGTCACGAGCAAAAAGCCAAAGGACACCGTGCCCAGCACCCTGAGGGTGTTGCATTCGAGGATCGGGAGCGTAATTGTGTCGTTGAGGTTGTGGTGAGACTCGCCAACTTTTTTGACAATGTTTTCGAGCAGGGCCACAGCTCTACCGAGCACCTTGGACGAGGACCCATAGGTGGGCACAAGATCGAAATTGAGCTGTACACTGTTAACGTCTTGGGTGTAAAAGCTCACCTGCTCGGTACAATTGTCAAACTCGGCCAGCGGTAGGTCCACAATTAAGGGAGGGCCCTTGCAGTTTGTGGCATTGACCACCAGCGACAGCGCCGTGTCGAGCTCGGTCTGGCCTGCCTGGGCGAACGGCACACTATCGAGTACAATGGGGTTACCGGCCATGCGCAGATCCTTCCATCCAAGTGTCACCAGCACCATTGTGGTGTCTGCATCTGCCAAGTAACGGTGGCCCACGGTCTTGATAAAGTCGGGCACGGTGCGGGCGTTGCGCTTGTGCAGCACATCTCCTGAAAGTGCGCTGGTTGAGGCACTCGGCGAGGTAGTAGAGCTACCGGTGCCGGAAGTCAGCGGCGCCAGCGGCGCCGGCGGCGCAGAGGTCTCGCGCGACTCGGGCTCGGGCGACTGCTCAAACGGCAAAAACGGCAGCAGCCGCGACAATTCAAGGTGGCCCCGCAGCGCAGCATGCTCTTTGGCGGTCCACCCGCTCAAATCTGTGCACCGGGTGTTTGCACCAGCCGCAATCAGGCGCTTGGCGATCGAGACCGAGCCATCCACAGCTGCAACAAACAGCGGCGTCCAGTGATAGTTATTTTCATAGATTTCCAGATTGGCGCCCTGGTCGACCAGTACCTGCAAAATCTCGTCCAAATCGTGCTTGGCCGCAGTGTAAAGGGCGGTGTCGCCGGTGCGGGGGTCCTGGTAGTCAATATTGACACCAAAGTCCAAAAGTACTGAAACAATGGCCTTGCTAGTGCGCACAGCCGTAATCAGTAGCGAGTCGATGTTAGCAGTTGGCGGAACAGCCGCCAAAATGGCCCGAGTGGTCTCGGCGTGGTTGTGGATGATGGCCAGGTCGAGCGGGGACATGCCCTCTGAGTCCTTCCATTCGGCGCCCACAACTCCGTCTTCGTTTGAGCTAACAAGGTTCCACTTGTTCAAATACTCGAGAAGCAGTTTGGTGATCACGACAAGGCCAAACCGGCCACTGTAGTGGAGAGGCGTGCGCAGCTGCTCGTCGCGCGCCACAAGGCTGGGCCTGCCGATTTCAGGCACTGCCTCGAGAAGCACCTTGATACTTTCCTCAACAGCACTCAAACTAGCATTCTCACCGTGCGGGGTGCTGCCCTTGCTGCCATTTTGAGCCACCTGGTTGAACTCGTTGCCCACGATGTTTGTGGGAGCTGAACGGCCATACTGAATAATAAACCGGTGCAATAAGTTGCGGGAATTGATCTCGGCTGGGTCATCAAGCGCGCCGGGTTGTTGCACCAGCAGCCTGATACACCTAGGCTTGGTCGAAAACATGGCCTTGAGCGTCAGGGAAACAACACTTTTGGCATTGATTCGGGTCGATTGGAGCAGCTTTTGCAGCGTGAAATCGTCATCGCTCTCGAGCGCCTTGAAATAATCGGCCAAATCATCGTTGGACTCGATCGAATTGTTGGACAGTGCGCGCCTAGTCCTAAAGTTGCCATTCAACATATCCTCAACCGAAGACTCAGATGCAAGTTCTCTAAGATAACCATTGATTTTGGCCAGCTGCTCGGTAATGGTGGTGGGCGAGGCAAACGCAAGAATGAGGATCTTTGACTGGAGATAACGCGTTTGGGTGTTTGTACCGACTTTTTTGTCGAATTTTTTGAGGATCTTTGCAAATCCGCGCTTGTTTATGTCTGCGTACCATTGCAACTTGCGCAATTGAGCCCTCAGCTCAACCAAAATGCCAATCAAGTCGTCCACTTCGTCGACATCCAGCGCCGAGTGCTGGTGCTCAAACTTTTCCACGAGGTAGCGCAGGCGCCTGGAGTACTCTGCGTGCTTTGAGTTGAAAAACTGGTCGACAATCTCGACGTTGCGGTCGAGGGAGTAGAAAAAGTGCGTTGCCGCCTCGGGCGACTCGACCGTCTGCTTGATCAACTTTTTCAGCGCTTTGTAGTCGATATAATTCGCCGCCCACTCGGGCACTTGGTTTCGGAGTAACGATTTCGCGAATTTCATGCACGTGGCGGTGGGCGGAGGATGTTTACACGTGATGCAGCCGTGACTGGCTTGTGATACTCGTCCCCACGTGTGGCACGTGTGGGCTATGTGACCTAAAAGATTTTATATATCCTACTCCAAATGCTGTTTTTTGCGAGGAGGAAGCAACTCCTCCACGATTTCGGCAACGCTGGCGGGCGTGGGCGTCTCGATCTCCTCCTCCGTCGGCTCGGGCTTGGGGAGCTTTAGCACAGTTCGATAGCCATCCAACACGTTTTCGTAAACCGCATCCAACTTTTCCTTTTTGTCCTCGACCGCCTCACTCTCAAATTCCAGCAAGTTTTGCTGGTAGATGCGGGTCTTGACCAGGCGCTTGAAGTCCAAAGTGGGGCCATGCTGCCTCAGGTAGAGCATCTCAAACAGCTGGCTCACGGTCCGCTCGTCAGTTTTGCACTCGAGGGCCGCGGCCTTGACCGATTCTTCGCTCAGAGGAGCCTCCAATTTGGCCAAGGTCGGCTTGAACAATTCCAGCGAGATGCGCTCGCGAATCACGTCAAACCACTCGCCCGGATCCTCCACCGTGATTTGCCGTACCCGTGAATCCTCGTAGAGTGTTTTGTATAAGGATGCAAGGAACCCTGTGCCGACACTTTGGCGCTGGTACGGCGGGAAAACGAGAAATTGTGAGATGCGTTTGCGCAGCAGCTTGCCCTCTTTTTCAAAGGTGGAGCCATCAACATAATAAAAATATGGGTAAACAGTGCAAAAGCCCGCGAGCTTGGTGCCCTTGTACAGCAAATAAACTTCCCATGCCGTGTCCTCACGGTCAATGTACGAGCCACCATCGATAAACAATTTGACAAAAATCTTGATGCGGTCCAGAACCTTGTTTGCCTCGCTCAGCTCAACCTTGTGCAGCCTGTAGTCGTCAAATGTGGCAACCGGTTCTCCCAGGTTGAGGTCAAGGGTCGTATCGGCCTCTTTCCACGCGTCGCGATCGGTATATGCAACTTCAATTTCTTGTTTGAGGAGTTTGGTCACGTTTGTGGCGCCTGCATCGGTCTTTTCTCCGTACTTGAACGTGATTAGGGGCATGTAGTTGTCGTCGAATTCAAGCACGATCCGGGGCCTAGCATATCCAAATATCGACTCGTCCTCAAACAATTGGTATGTAAACTCGGGCTTGAACGTGTGGCCGTCGAGCTTGACCGAGAATGCTTTGGTCGCGTCGGTGATGGACATGAAATTAATTTGTCAGGGCGAGCTCTTCCTCGTTTCATGCCCAGCCTTCCTCGGAAAAAATTCATGACTGCTGCGCAGCAGGCGGCCTACGACAAGTCGTGGGTCGGCTGGTACCGTAAGAACATGAAAAACAACTCGTTTGTGTTTGTTGGTTTGCCCTTTTTCACAATCATGATCGCCGGCACATACTTTATGACCCAATTTAGCTCGCTCCGGTACGAGCAGCACGACGCCAAGACACGCGTTTTTGACGAAAATGCCCAGCTCGAGCTGTCGGGACGCAAGCGGCAGGTCGATATGAAGGAGGAGTTTTACCGGCTGCAACAGCTCGACACCAACAACTGGGAGCAAAAGCGGGTTAAACGTTTGCCGGGTGAGAGCGAGAACCGCTGGTAATTTCTATCTACAAAGCTTCTACAAAGGAGACATGAGGTAGTGCTGGCTGCAGGTGGCCGCGTCTCTCCACACCCGGTTGGCTTCGGTGTCTGGGTCCAAAATGTTCATGCCAAAAAGCGGGAACAACCCATTGATGAGGTTCCGGCTGGCCTTGGACAGCGCCTTGCAGCATCCCTTGAGAGCCGTTAGCTGCGCCGCCGGCGCCTCTTGGCCTATTTCGTACTGTTTCCAGGCTTCGGCCAGAGCGGCGTAAAACGCACGCCGCGCCGTATGGAACGGCTCCACAACGCTTTCAACATGGTACTTGGCGGCGGAGTTCTCGGCCAGTTTGGGCAATGTGCCCTGCAAGGGTCTCTTTTTTGCCGCAAGTTCATTGTAGAGGTCCTCAAAGTGAAGGGCCAGGCCGCTATACATAACTGTCATGTTGACCATAGCCATTGCATCAAAGGGGAACTTGTAGACTGCGCCCTGTGCATGGGGCGAAGGCTTGAGCAACGTAAAAACATGCGACTCGGGAACAAAAACGTCCTTGGCCTCGAGGTCGTTGGATGAAGTGGCCTTGAGCCCGATCGAGTTCCAGTTGCGGTGGTTGATGCCTTGCTCGGCAGGAAAAATGAATGCTTTGAAGACCTGAGTGTCACCGTCCATTATAGGTTTATGGTCCTCATCCTCGAGCAAGGCGTTACCGTCAAAGTAGGCAGCATGGTTGGACCCACTGCAGTACTTCCAGCGAGCATTCAGGATCCATCCACCTTCAGTCTTTGTAGCAGTACCGCCCTTGGAGCCCGAGCCGGCGCACACCACCTCGGGCGAGGCGTAAATTTGTTTGGCAACGTCCTGGCCAAGGTACCCCGAAAACATATTTGCACCTGCTCCTAGGTTGACCACCCAGCCCAGGTTGCCGTCTAGCCATGCCAGACCTTCAAAAATGGCTACAGCTTCAGGCAATGGCAGCTCGAGGCCGCCGATTGATTTGGGCTCGAGGGCCTGGAACCACCGTTTCGCAGCAACTAATTGAAGGAGGTCAGGGGTGATCTCTTTAGTGGCCTCCATCTCGGCACTTTGTGAGCGCACGCGGGCCACAAGATCAGGGGAAAACAGCTGATTTGGGTGCATGTGAGTCAGAGCGTTGAGGATCAGGCGATGCAACAGCACCCCCACCGTGGGACCCCGAGGGTACCCATGGGTACGCGGATATATATAGAAACGGCTACAATTAGCTATACTTGTGCTGCACTTATTTAAATTTGACTGGCCAACAAGTCGGGCTGAGCTTGCCAAGACTCCCTTCCCTCCAAGGGCTCACCCACCTGGGCTCCCCCAGGGATGCCAAAGTCACCACCCACCCTCAGGGCACACAACCACCTCCTAAACACTCATGCAATTATATAAATATTAAGTCTGGGCCTTGATGCCAAACTGCGACACAAGCGCCAGCTTGCCGCGGACGTAGCTGGTGATCAGCTTTTTGCGCTGCTTTTCGCCGAGCCGGCTCTTGGGGATACCGCCCTTGCCAACAAAGATCACAATATCAACAACAAACTCGTGCTCGGCCAAAACACCATTCACCACCACCGTGGTCAACCCAGGAAGCCGCTCCTTGGGCAGTAGAGTCTCGATACAAACCACAGTCATGCGCGCGCCAATGGTGAACAAGACAGCGTTTTGGACATGCTGGTGACTCTCGAGCGTAGCCTCCACATCTGTAATAAAGTGTTGCAGACCATTGACTTCAATTGTTTCAGCAATCGCCCCCAGCACAAACAGCACTTGGAGTTCACCCTCGGAGCCCTTTGTGACAGAATGGAGGAACCCAAAGTCGCCGGTGCGCATGTACTCGACCTCGGCATCGCCGCCTTCAATGACCCCGCGCATAATGTCGTTGTTGATATCCTCGTTGGTCAGGTGGAACTTGGTTTGGTTGCCGTCACTCAGGACCCAAATCTCACCAAACTCGCCGGTGCGGCACAGCTGGCGCGTCTCGGGGTTGACAATTGCAATCTGGGTATTAACGGTAACCATACCGCTGTCCTGCAAGTGCAAAGCGTTGGGGCAGTTCCACTTGTTAACGATCGACACCAGGCCTTGGCGCAAGGCAGTAGGATCCAGCCATAAATCGATCGGTTCAAGCTGCATGTAGGAGCGCGTGGTCACGCACGGATTGCCAATGCACCCGTACGACATGTTGACGGCAATTGACTCGAGCCCGGTAGCCCGGAAAACGAGTCGCATCTGGTTGACAATCTCGGTATCTGCGCGGCCGCCGCTGGTCACAAGCAAGTTTTGTAGCTCGCTGAGGCTATAACTCTTTGGTTTGATTGTGCGGCACGCGTGCTCGAGCATCTGCACTGTGCTGTAGCCATCGGTAACCTTGTAGCGGCTCGCGGTCAAAAAGTAAATGCTGGGGTTGTTTGCATAGTCCACAGGCGACACCAGTATGGTGCTTGAGCCTACGTAAATACCCAAACAGCACGTGTACAAAAAGCCAATTCCAATAACGCTGCGCACGCAGCCGATAATCGGCTTTGTGGAGGTCATTTGGCACGTTTCCTTTTGGATCTTGCACATGCCCAAAATGCTCGCGTGCGACATTTGCGACGCAGTGAAATCATTGTCTGCGGTATAACTCAACCACACAAGCGCAGGATAATCGGCGGCAAGGCACTGGGCAGGCGGATTAATGTTGAGGCACGTCATGCCGGGCCGCGCCTTGACCTTGGCGGTGTTATGGAGCTTGTGGAAAACTATGCGGTGTGTACGCGCGTACTGGGCCACCGGCTTGCTCTCCATTAAGGCATGAGTCTCGTAATTGCCAAGAATAAAGCTGACCTTGTGCTGGCGCTGGATTTTTAGCAGCGCGCCCAGATCCTCGTCCACCCGCTCGGTATTGATGGTATTTACCGGCAGCACGGTAACTCCAAGCAGCATACAGGCCAACACTGCAACCACGTACGGCTCGCCATGCGTATACATGAGCACTGCCGTCTGCCCCGGCTTGGCGTGCAGCTGGTCCTTGATGTAGTGGTAAACCGCAGCCACCTGCTGGTTGAGGCGCGCCCACGTTGTTTCGCGGTTGGGTTCTTGAGGCCGGGCCTGGATCCCCAAATAAGCCAACTCGTCGGGCTGGCGCCGCACGCGCCACGCAAAGATGTGCATGAGCGACTGGAACGAGTCCATGGGGGTGGAAGTGCGGTCGTCCACCACATTGTTCCGCATATCAACACCAGAATACTGCAGATCGTGCGGCGACCCGCTTTGCTCTGCGCGCACGTATGAAATGGCGCTCGACCAGATCCCGCCGTTGGGGTCCTGGCCACGCGGCAGGTCCTGCACCAGGCTGCCCACATTGAACTTGACGTGGAAGCTCTGCAGCTGGCCGTTGCGCACGTACCTGCGGGCCATCATTTTGGCGATTTCGGGCTCGCCCGAACGCTTGATACGGGGCGTCACGTCGGGCGCTGTTACCAGCACACAGTACACGTGAAAGTCGTGCACGGCTCGTAGCACCGAAATTACCTGCAAGGCCATCTCATCCAACATCATATCGCGTTCGGTCTCCTTTGCCGATCCAGCATACATGATGGGCCGTGCCAGCGGAGTCTCGATAATCACATAGCTCAGGTTGTTTGAGCCGAGCTGGACCTGGAACAAACAGCACTCCTTGACCTTGGGCACGCTGGTGGCGATTGTGTAGGCGAGGTGCGACGAGTAAAAGTAGGTGGGTCCAGGGTCCTTCTCCTCTTGAGGCTCACCCCCTCCCTCTCCCTCCTGAATAAGACGGTCTTCGAGCAGGCCCAGCATGAAAACCTCACCGTCCCGCACAAACCCGAGGATCCCCGTTCTCAAAAAGTCCATATCGAGCCGCCCGTCGCGGTCAAAGCAGTGCGCATGGAACGTGGTGTCTGTATCGCTTGCCAGCCCCCAAAACCCGCCTGAAATCGATGGAGAATCGATCCAGAGCTCACCCACCGTGTCTGGTCCGCATAGGATACGCGTCTCGGGGTCTACAACCGCCAGCGTGGCGTCGGCCAGGGGGTGCCCAAACGGGCCCACGGCGAGCGCCTCGGCAGTGGTACTGTTCGCCGCCATCTGAATTTGATTACTCGTTAGAGCGCTGCGGTCCAAAAATACTGTCCTGAGATCGCTCGGGCCGCTGCGCGACTCGCTGGTGATCCAGTCGCGCATGGCAATGACCATCCCACCGTGCTCGGTGAGCGTGAGCATTGGCGAAACAATATCGCGGCTATGCTTGTTGCCGAGGGGGCTCAGCCAGCGGTCGGCAAGCGCGAGCAAAAATTCCGTATCGACCTCGCGCGCGTTGACGAGTACCGAGCGCACGGCGCCAAGGTCCACTTTGGTGTGCTTTTTGTAGTTCCGCGTGACATCGGGGGCATTTTGATAGTTGTAGCACACTTCTTTGAGGCTGCTCGAGTCGCTCAGAAGCACCGTAATGCGGTTCTTGGAGACAATATGCGCATAAAGCCCCGGCACCACCATGACCCGTTTGGGAATAAAGTAGGCCGAGTTGCCGGCATAAATGGTGTGCAGCGCGCCAAAAATGAGGCCCGTACTCCTGCGGATATCTAGCGAACAAATCAGCTTGTCGGTTGCGGAACCACGGCCGATATGGGCGTCTCTGCTCTGGTACACTGCGGTGAGGCAGCTCATTTGGTGGAGAATGGTCCGGTGCGACATGACGACGCCTCTAAACTCGCCAATGGGGGAAATTCCATAGTCAATGTACGCCAAATCGGGTACTTGCAGCGCCGGAAGCTCGGTTTTGCGCGAGCGTTCCCAGTCGGTGGTCTTCCACCATGTGACCTTGGCCATTTGGTGGAACGCATTGTGGGTCTTTACGCGCTTGAGGGTGCTCTCGCTGGTCAGCACAAGATGGCACTGGGTGCTGTGAAGAATTTTGGGCAGCGCCGTCAAGTATTCGGGCTGGAATGGCACTGCGACGAGGCCGGCCAAAAAGCAGCCAAGCAGAGCGATAATGAATTCGAATGGTTCGCTCTCAAAGTACAGCAAAATGACTCGATCGCCGCGAAAAAGGCCGCTTTTCTCGCGCAACTCTTGAGCTACGCGCTCGCTGCGGTTAGCGAGCCTGCCCCAGGTAATGTTTTGCACCTCTTTACCCTTTTCGCCCAAAAGCGTGAATGCAACCATTTCCGCGTTGGTCTTTGCTCTGTGCCGCAAAATACTGGGCAAGTTGTCGAACTTTGTGAGGCGCACATTGCGGTTGAGCGGATCGCTACGTGCAGTTTCGGGAATCCCTCGCGGCATGATGGGTGCTTGCACAGGCGGCAGTGAGGCCAGGTAAGAGATGGTGGGGCTACCGAGGCTGTCGCCCATCTGCGTACGCGTTTCGAGGTCCTGGCCGCTCAAAATCGAGCTCTGGCGGTTCTCGCTACGGTGCTCGCTGGGGATGCTGATGCTCGGGCGCATCGATACTGTTTCTTGTTGGTCGGACCATTGGGCGAGCATGAGCTCGCGGCGCTTGCGGTACCCTTTTTCGGTAATATCGCCCTCTTCTAGCTCGATGCGCAGGGCCTCGAGGGCCTGGACCACCTCTGCAGGCACTCCCTCGGGGATGCTGAGGTCCATTATGTCAACGGAGCAAATCCGCGGGGTGAATAAAGTAGGAGGGGGTTGTGTGAATTCTAGTCTATTAAAGAAAAGTAATGTGTACGGGCTATGTAGCAATCTCTGCGCCTCACAGTACTCCACCCTGCATGCACGCCCCGGCACCACCCCACAGATGCCCCTATGTTCATGCACCCACCCACAGCCCCTGCTCATACACTGCCCTGCACTCTTCCTAGTCTCTTATAAATATTAGTGTTGTGGGCGGTCCTCCCACGCCATACGCTGGCTAAAACTCATGTTCTCGTGGTTTAGCGGCGCGCTCAAATCCGGTGACAGCTCCACTTCAGTCCCAGCCCCAGTGGGCTCGTACTTGTCCTTGAGCGCCTCAAACCCAATATTAATCGGCGCACTACCCACGTACCCATTGGGTTTTGGCGGCGGCGGCGACGGCGTGCGGGTTTCGAGCTCGGGAATCACCGGATCCACGGGGCTATTTGGACTGGTCGAGCCATAGGCATCATCAAACGAAATGGCTGGTTCGCCATTCAGGTCGTTCGTGCTGGGGGTATGATGTGAAACAAGCTCATTCAGGCTTAGGCCAGAGCTCAGGGCCGAACTGAGGTTGGATTCCTGACCCGGGTCGGGCCCCGTGTCGTACCCGGCCGGGACCTCGTGCTCGCTGGGCTGGGCCGTGGGGGGCGTGTGGGGCTCATGCGTGGCCTTGTGCGCCTCCCCGCGCTCCGCCTCGACCTCCTCGTCACTCGGTGGCGGCGAAATCTCCACTGTGGAGCCCAGTTCGTCTGCTTGCTCGCTGGTCTTGTCCCCAACAACAAACACCTCTGGCGTGTAAATTTCGCTCATCTCACTGTCCTCTGATTCTGAATCGGTGGCCTCCTCGTCAATATTTTTGTAAAACTCCTCCACTTCGGGCGGAAGCTCGCTAAACGACACCCGCTTCTCGATCTTATTTGGAACGCGCTTGACGATGGATTTGAGCGCGGGCTTATCAGCGGAACTGAAGCTGCTGGCTTGCGCAATCTCAAACTTGCGCTGCTCGAGCAAATTGCGCCCGAAATTCGCCAGCTCGTCTATGCGAATGTTCGCAAAGTGCCTGATTTGCTCAATCATAAGCAGCTCCCGCTGGTGGACTTTTTCGTGAATATCTCGCGGTGCGGCATTAATTTGCTCCCTCAACTCCTGTGGGATCCGATTTAGCAGCGACTCCTGCACCGTTGTGTCCGCCATGGGATATGGGTGGGCAATTAGTCAGGCTAAGCTCCCGTAAACACGCAAAGGGGTAGGCCCTTGTATGTGCAGGGGTGCTGCAAGGTGCAGCAAGAAGCACGCCAAGAGAGCCGCACGCGCAAAAGGCTGCGCATTTTGAGCTTTGTAGAAATTATTTCTTCAAAGCCTCTTCATAACGATCCTGCATGCTCTCGTTGTTATTGAGCGGCTCGTCCTCATAGTCGTCAGGGTCCTCGAGGTCGTCGCTAAAGTCGCTGAGCGCACCGCTGGGATCGCCAGCAGGCTCGCCACGGGTATCGTCCAAAACACGCTCGAGGTCACGGGCCTTGCGGGCCTTGTCACGGTCCTCACGCACCTGTTTAACCCGCTCCCGCTCCTGAGTGTACTCGACCTCAAACTCGGCCTCCTTTTTGTCGACCAACTCGAGGAAAGAATCAATACCCTTGCCAGTCATACTTGAGACTGCGCAAAAGTCCAACGTTTGGTAGAATTCTTCCAACATCAAACTCATGCTGCTCATGAGAGAGCCCATGTACCCCGAACCACCTTCCTCGTCGTCGAGCCGAAGGCTGGCTTGGAACGCCTCAAAGTCCTTCATCCACTCCATGGCAAAGTCTGCATCTTGAGCATCGGTCTTGTTGAACACAATAATCATGGGCAACTTGGTCTTGTACAGGATGGAGCACGCGTACAGCATGTTTGACATGAACGTGGCCGGCGACGTGCAACGAGGGGTGTCGACGATGTAGGCAATCATGGTCGGGAACGCGCTAGCAAATGAATCGGTGATAATTTGACCAGAAGCACTCCAAATAAAGCACTCAATTTGGCCAGGAGTGTCCACAAGCATATGTTTGTACTGCGAGCTACGCTTCTCGGTAAGGTCGATAACCTGGTCGATTTTGGTGCTAAAAAGATTGAGGCACGTCATGATTGCACCGTTGGGGCCCAATTTATAGTCTTGCATAACCTTTTTGTAGTTGATACTGTCCCGAATATCGATATTCGCCTCGTACGGAATCTCATGCACAGCCGGGTCCAAGTTGAGCACATAGGGGGCGGCCTTGGCCGCATGCAAATCACTGTTTAAACGCTGCATGAACGTGGTCTTGCCACTGCCAGCCATTCCAACGCATAAAACCGTCGCGACCATTTTTTTGGATTTGTCAGGTTAAAAACTGAAAAGCTTCGAAATTGCCAAATCAGCGGCCCGGTGCCCAACTATTTTTGGCCCGAGTCGGCAGATTATCTTCATTATTTGGGAGACAGTGTGCAATTGAATAGATCAGCATAGCGTGACTCCCCCTTCTGGCGTCATGTACATGCCTAAAGTCATGGTGCATTACATATGCACGCACGACACTCGCAGCACGCTGATCTCCTCCGTCCCCCCAGATATGGATAATCACTATTACTACGCTGCATGAACATGGTCTTGCCACTGCCAGCCATTCCAACGCATAAAACCGTCGCGACCATTTTTTTGGATTTGTCAGGTTAAAAACTGAAAAGCTTCGAAATTGCCAAATCAGCGGCCCGGTGCCCAACTATTTTTGGCCCGAGTCGGCAAATTGACGTCATAATTTGGCAGAAAGTGTGCAATTGAATAGATCAGCATAGCGTGACTCCCCCTTCTGGCGTCATGTACATGCCTAAAGTCATGGTGCATTGCATATGCACGCACGACACTCGCAGCACGCTGATCTCCCCCCCTTCAGATATGGATAATCACTATTACTTGCAGTCGCGAGGCGCTGCGAAGAGCTAAAAGGAGGGGGCGGCAGCCCCGCTATACTTGCAGGCCCCTGTCGCTGCAGCGTGGGGCATAACCCAGCGCATGTGCATAACTCGCTCACGCACAGCTATGCACCCTACTGCCAAACAGAGCACACACACTGACAGGCCAGTGCCCCCATTTAGAACCGCCTCACTGCAAGAACATCAATTTCTTTTTTTAGTTTAGGCATTTTTAGAGCTCTTTCCGAAATCAGCATATCCGGATCACCCACCCCTTGATGTTGCGATGATCCTCCCCCCGCAGCTAAACAATAACGCATATAGCTTCCAACCCTTGCTCACGTCTACCTAGACTTGAACTCGGGTAAAATAACCCCTTGTACTGCTCCTCTCCTGATTTTATTGGGCTTGCAGCCCCATGTCAAGTCTGAAACACACATGTCGAAACCGGCCAATCCCCCACTAGCCAAGTATCGTCCAGCTTTGGGGGGCCAAAACACAATATAAACAACCGAGGAACTTCTGTATGTCTGGTCGAGGCGATAAGTGGCGCGTGTTTGCTCAATACCGAGCAGCATTCAGTGTGGAATGCTATGCACTGATCGACATGGCCTGTCGGCCGGCCCAACCATAGCAAGAGTCCAATATAGCATTTTCTCATCTCATTCAAAGCTCAGCACACGTCGGGCACAATTTAAACTACTATAATATGCTTATCTTCCTCAATTTTCAATTTTTAGGTTCCTCAATTTCACATTTTAAGACTCGGTAAAGATCTGTGATGATCAGGCGCCGTGCATGCCCAGTGCGAGCCATATGCACACCTTGAGCATAAATTCAAGGCGAACCCCTCTTCATCATCAACATGGTCTGGTTAGCAGGCGTCTTCTTTGGTCTTGTTAGCTGGTTTACCAACCCACAGCTCACCGCAGATATCAATAGCGGCCGTACAACTCTGCCCCTTGCTGAGCTCGGCGGTTTCTCTGATATTTTGCCAGTGCCCTTTTTACAAACACTACTATCACTATTTTTGACTCCTAATTTTGCGCCTCCTGATTGGTTCCCTGTGCTGCCATTCCGCCTTGACAACCCCGTCGATCCTACCTCATGGGTTGGATCTGAGGGAAATACCCCCCAGGACCCTCGCGACGACCCCTTTTACCACCCCGATTTGAGCACCTACCAAGACAGGAACAATGGTGATGTCCTTGATATTCGCGAGGTGGGCATCTCGTCTATTTGGACAAGTGTGGCAAAGGCCTACCAGATTTCGTACCGCACTCAGTCCACCCTGGGCTGGCCTCAGGCGGACATCACTACTGTTATGCTGCCCTACTCTTTTAACGGCAAGGTTGTCTCTTATCAAAACTGGGAGGATGCTGCGAGCCTGCAGTGCGCGCCGTCCTACTCGATTATTACTGGTATTGCCGACCCTACTTTTGACATTCTTCTACTTCTTGGCTACGTCGTCAACTGGCCCGACCACGAGGGTGTCAACTCATCCTACGTGGCTGGTATCAAGGAGGGCCAGTCCACTCTTGACTCTATTCGTGCCTTTTTGAATGCTCGTGCCCAGGTTGGCCTTGATAGCGACAGCTACGATAAGATTGTGATGTGGGGCTACTCGGGAGGTGCCATCGCCACCGGCCATGCCGCCGAGTCTCAGCCCACCTACGCCCCTGAGCTCAAGGATAACATTGTTGGCGCCATTGTTGGCGGCTACATTGTCAACATTACCCAGGTCGTCAATACTGTCAATGGTGGCTTGCTCGCGGGTGTCGTGTTTGCCGGCATCCATGGCCTGGCTACCGAGTACCCGACCATTAGTGAAGTGCTTGGCGAGGCCATTAGGCCCGGAATCAAGTGGCGCTGGGATCAGGTGGCCAAGGTCTGCCTCGTCGAGAACACCATCAACAACCTGCTGCAAAATGTTTGGAGTTACACCCACGACTCGACTGGCCAGACTTATCTCAATGACCCCCGTGTCTATGAGCCACTTGAGAAAGAGTGGCTTGGAGTTCACGCCTCGCCCGATGTGCCCATGATCATTTACCAGGGCGTGCAGGACGAGTTTGTCGACGTTTATGATGTGGATGCCGTTGTTGACCATTACTGCCAGAGTGGTGCGCATGTTGACTACTACCGTCTTGGTTTGCTAGAGCATGGCGGCACTATGATTATCTCGTTTATTGATGCCCTCAAGTGGGTGGCCCAGCTGTTTGACGGCTACGTGCCCGGTACTTGCTCCAATGCCGCCGACGCCACGCGCGCTACCTCGCCAAGCTATGATCCTTCAGCTAATGGTCAGTACGATAACATTGTCTATGGTAAATGGGACGATGGCATTTTGGACATTGAGGGTATTCGCCCTCAAAACTCGACCAACTCTAACAGCTAAGTTTAATATAGTAAAAATTAATATTCCCAAACCAATTCTAGTTTACGTACCAGGTGCGCCCTGCGTTTTTATTTGCCGTATATTTCCTCATTTGTCAAACTCCTGCAGGTATCTTGCATGACCTGTCGCGCCCTATGGCCCCACGTGCATGGTGCATGGTGACGCAGTTACTTCTAAAAAAAGTTGGTTTCAGGGTTGACTAAATCTTATGCTTGAGTATGTGCGACCCTAAACGCATCTTTTTGACGAGATATCCGCAAAGAGAGTTTCTTGTTGGGAAAGTCGCAATAACTACAGAAGCAACCCCTAAAGAGCCTCTGACTAGTCAATTCGGGCTTTTTGCAGGTCTAAACCCCCACTACGGAGAGAACCTGTGCCGCCATAGTAGGACGAATCCACCCCACGCTAGCCTGCAGATATACACATTGTATACTGGGATCAGCGCCGCCTGACGCTTACTCCATTCTCCACATGTACCAAAAAGGGATATCACAGGCATTCTCTCTGCATGTTCCTCGTTTAGGCGTACTTACCTTGCAGTATGCATGCGTAGTGGGTGATCACCGCTGAAGTCATAGAAATATTGTATATCGCCTAAATTTCCAATTTCATATAGCTTAATGCCTATATAATTGAATAAATAGACGTTTGACTCCTTTTGCTCTAGTTTATGTGATGATGGATAAATTCTGCAGGGAACCTAGGGATGTCCAGGCCGATTCTACCCCTACTAGGAAACGAGTTCAGCCTGCGTATGAAGTTTCCCTCGTTGATTGAGCAAAGTGCTGGATTCTCCAGCTTCCCCACTACTTGCCACTGAGCGGGGTAGTGTATATACACCCACTCTGCAAATGCGCGGGGTGCAGTTTAGGGTCTGCATTGGGGCAATGCGGCACTAAGGCGTATAAAAGGGCACGCGCAGCTATACCTGTAGTATGGTTTTCTTACCCCGTATCATCTTTGGCTTCGTGCCCTTCTTCAGCGACCTCGACACCCAGCAGGGTATCGAGAGCGGCCGCACCACGCTCCCACTTTCCGAGCTAGGCGGGATTTCAAACTGGCTCTCTGTAAACTTGCTGCAGACGTTTCTCGCCATTTTTGTCACGCCAAACCTAGCGCCTCCCGACTGGTGGCCCGTATTGCCGTTCGCTATCCAAAATCCGGTCGACCCTTTTGCCTGGATTGGTAGTGCTGGCAATGACCCTATCGACCCCCGCGATGACCCCTTCTACCACCCCGAGTTGAGCACCTACCAAGATAAGAACAACGGCGACGTCTTGGCTGTGCGCGAGGTTGGCCTCTCGGTAATTTGGGCCAGCGTCAAGAAGGCCTATCAAGTCTCGTACCGTACCGAGTCCACCTTTGGCTGGCCCCAAGCCGATATCACTACAATCATGATTCCCTACATCTCCAACGGCAAGGTTGTCTCATACCAAATGTGGGAGGACGCGGCGAGCCTGCAGTGCGCGCCATCCTATTCCATCGTCACCGGTATCTCAGACCCCACTTTTGACATTTTGTTGTTGCTTGGCTACGTCGTCAACTGGCCTGACCACGAGGGTAAAAATTCCTCATTCACAGCCGGCATCAAGGAGGGCAAATCGTGCATCGACTCGCTGCGCGCGTTTTTGAGCGTGCGTTCCCAGATTGGCCTTGATACAAACAGCTACGACAAAATCATCATGTGGGGTTACTCGGGTGGCTCCATCCCCACTGGCCACGCCTCTGAGATGATGCCCACCTACGCGCCAGACCTCACGCCGCACATCACCGGTGCCATTGTTGGTGGTTTTGTCGTAAACGTCACTCAGGTTATCAACACAATTAATGGTGGTATCTTTTCTGGCTTTGGCTTTGCCGGCATTTGGGGTCTGGCCACTGAGTACCCAGGCATCAATCAGCTCCTGGGCCAGGTGATCCGGCCTGGCATTAAATGGCGCTGGAACCAGGTGGGCAAGACCTGCATTTTTGACAACCTGGTCAACAATATATTGCAAAATGTTTGGAGTTATACTTCCGATTCTACTGGCAAATCGCTCTTGGGCGATGCTCGCGTTTCGGATGCGCTCGAGGGCGAGTGGCTTGGAGTCAAGGCCGCGCCCCCTTTCCCCATGATTGTTTACCAAGGCGTTCAAGACGAGATTATTGATGTGAAAGAGGTCGATCGTACTGTCAGCTACTGGTGCTCGCAGGGTACCCGCGTCGACTACTATCGCCTCAGCCTCTTGGAGCACATTGAGACCGAGATTTTATCAATCGTAGACTGCCTTACTTGGGTCGCTGAACTCTTTAATGGCTATGTTCCTGCCTCTTGCTCTGACTATGTTGATGCCACCATGCGCACTAGCCTCACTCTCGACTCGGGCTGCCCCCAATACAACAATATCGTCGAGGGCGACTATGTGCAGGCTGGCATTATGCAACTTGATGCTGTATGGGTCAACAATAGTACCAGCTCTAGCAATAGTGCTAGTGGCATCCCCTCCTCTGCGCTCTCCGCGGCGTCATCTGCGCAATCTGTACAGAGCTCAGTTGCGAGCGCCACTGCCTCGGCTATCAGCTCCAAAGCTTCTGCCGCCGCCTCCTCCTTGTCTAACTTCAAGACTACCTCTACCACCGCTAAGCCGACCTCCACGAGCCACACCACGTCCTGCTCTACAGTCACAACCACTTCATGCTCAGCTTCATCTTACAGATTCTGGGTTATTGGTCCCTATGTGACGACAACCAAGTGCAGCGGAGTAACAACCACTGCCTGCGCTACTTCTTAATTTAAACCTTTTTTTATCTCTTATACTACTATTATTCCCAATTCTGTTGGGTTTATCCTGCTTGCATTGGCCTCCCAAGCTTATGCCTGAACGGAACTTTAATCTGAAACAGCCCGGCCCCCACGCTGCAGGTACCCCTGCACGCGTTGATGCGCTTTTGGGGCAATCCCCCCCCCCCCACAGTTCTCAATTTGGCGGTGGGGCGAAAGCTAAAGTAAAACCCTGTGTCTTATATCTATAAAAGGAGATAACTTAGCTGAACAAAGCACACTCAACATGGTCTACTTGCCTCGTATCCTCTTCAACTTTGTGGGCTTCTTCAACAATGTTGATACCCAAAATGATATCATGGCTGGCCGCACTGACCTGCCTATAGCTGAGCTTGGTGGTGTCTCGGACTATATGGCGGTCCCTCTGCTTCAAGCATTCCTCAAGGCATTTGTGACCCCCAATTTTGCTCCTCCCGACTGGTGGCCTGTGATCCCCTTTCAGATTGAGAACCCTGGCGACCCCACAAGCTGGGTGGGCGACAAAAACACCGCACCCATCGACTCGCGGGAGGATAACTTTTATCACCCTGACATCAGTACCTACCAAGGCTTGCAGAATGGCGAAATCATTGCCATCCGCGAGGTAGGCATCAGCTCTCTGTATGTGAGTGTTGCCAAGGCCTACCAGATCTCATTCAAGAGCGAGAATACTGCTGGCAGTCCCACAGCAGATATTACCACCGTCATGATCCCCGTCAACCCCAATGGCAAAGTGGTCTCGTACCAGATGTGGGAGGACGCGACGAGCCTGCAGTGCGCGCCATCCTACTCTATTCTCACTGGTATTTCTGATCCTACTTTTGATATTTTGTTGTTGCTCGGCTACGTCGTCAACTGGCCCGATCATGAGGGTGTCAACTCTGCGTTTGTGGCCGGTATCAAGGAGGGTAAAGCGACTCTCGACTCGCTCCGTGCATACCTCAAGGCGCGCCCTCATATTGGTCTTGAACTCGACGGCTACGATAAAATTGTCATGTGGGGTTACTCTGGCGGCTCTGTTCCTACCGGCCATGCCGCCGAGATGCACCCCACCTATGCGCCTGACTTGACCCCCAATTTGGTTGGGGCTATCGCCGGCGGTTTTGTTGTGAATGCTACTCAAGTTGTCAACTCTATTAATGGTGGTATCTTTTCTGGCTTTGCATTTGCCGGTATCTGGGGCCTGGCCACCGAATACCCCTCGATCCAAGAAGTGGTTGAAGAGGCGATTCGCCCTGGAATTAGATGGCGTTACAACCAGGTGGGCCAAAACTGCATCTTCCAGAATTTGTTCAACAACATTTTGCAAAACTTTTGGAGTTACACCTACGACGATACAGGAGCCACCTACCTCAATGATCCTCGTGTCAACGTGCCTCTCCAGCAGGAGGTTCTGGGAGTCTACTCCACCCCGCAAATTCCCATGGTTGTGTACCAGGGTGTGCAAGACGAGATTATTGATGTTTATGAGGTGGATCGCACTGTCAATTCGTGGTGCCAACGAGGCGCCAAAGTCGACTACTACCGCCTCGCGGCTCTTGAGCACATTTCTACTGAGGTTTTGTCAACTATCGATGCTCTCAAATGGGTGGCTCAACTTCACTCTGGCTATGTGCCCGGGTCTTGTTCAAACGCTCAGGATGCAACGCGTGGTACCACCGTCTCTACCGGTGAGGACCAGATCTCCAACATTGTTCTCGGCAACTGGGAGGATACTGGCATTTTGGGTATGGATGGTGTACGTCCCAGCTAGAGCCAAACTCTAAAAATCTTGGTCTAATTCAGGCTGCTGGCTGGCCAGCCCCAATCGGGGGTGTATAGTGATTTTCGCTATTAATTCTGTAATTTAATTTTCCTAGTAAAACACCAAATCAAAGTCAGATGGATTCGCGGTACATAAAGTAAAACAGAGCCAAATCCCAAGCGCATTAACCTTCTCCAACTTGGTACTCGGGGTGGGGGGCATTTTGGGTTTGAGTAATGTCTATATCCGTATAAATACCGGCGTGTGAGGCCTACTTTGGGATGCAGTTTCTCGCTCTTTTGGGACTGGCGCTCGCAGACGAGACTGTAACGCACCCCATGCACCCCAACCACAAGTTGACGGTGCACGCTCCTAAAGCGATTGGTGTGGATAAGGTCGACCAGTACTCTGGCTACCTCAACACCCCTGCTGGTGCATCAATGTTTTACTGGGCTTTTGAGTCGCGCAGTAACCCTTCTACTGACCCCACTATTCTTTGGCTTAATGGTGGCCCTGGCTGCAGCTCCCTGCAGGCGGTGCTTTTCGAGAATGGACCTTCTACGCTCGACTCGGACGGTAATTTGGTGCACAATCCATACTCTTGGAACAACAAGGCCAATGTTATTTACCTCGACCAGCCTGTGGGTGCTGGTTTCTCGCTGGGCCGTGAAACCGTGACCACCTCAACTCAGGCGGCTGGTGACGTTGATGCGTTTTTGTCCCTTTTTTTCAAACAGTTCCCTCATCTTAGCCGTAAAGACAACTTTCACATTGCCGGTGAGAGTTATGGCGGCCGCTATATCCCCACTTTTGCCGAGCACGTTATGACGAACCCACACCGGGCCATCAATGTGACCTCCATTCTTATTGGCAATGGTCTTGTTGACCCTATTGCTCAATACGAGGCGTATGAGCCCATGTTGTGCGGCCAGGGTGGCTACCAGCAAAAGATTTCTACTCAGGAATGTAACCAGATGCGGGAGTCGATTGGCACTTGTACACAGTACTTGCAAACTTGTATCAATGGTGGTAACCAGCATGCTATTGCTTGCAGTATGGCCCAGTATGCGTGTGTTTCTCAAGAAACCCCTTGGCAAGGCCTCAACCCCTACGATATTCGTGATGCCGAGTGTGCGCCCTCATCGGACAATTTGTGCTACCCTGGCCTCGACAATGTCCAGCGCTTTTTGAACCAGGACAATATCAAAACCCAGCTTGGTGCTGATTCCAATGTTGACTACCAGACCTGCAGCGACAGTGTCAATGAGCGCTTCACCAACAACCACGACTCGTTCACCAACACTCAGTCCAACGTGACTTCGCTTTTGGACAAGGGCGTCAAGGTCCTCGTGTTTTCCGGAGATAAAGACATTATTTGCAACTGGCTGGGTGGCCGTCAGTGGACCAGCAAGCTGCCGTGGTCGGGCCAGCAGCAGTTTTCGAGCGCGGTGTCCAACATGCAGCCATGGACGGTGGACAATCGAAAGATTGGCGAGGTTGCCAACGTGGGTCCTCTCACCTTTTTGCGGGTCTATGATGCTGGGCACATGGTGCCGCACGACCAGCCCAAAAGCGCGTTTGCGATGCTGGACTCGTGGCTCAACCATGACCGGGCCATGAAGCAGACCGCGCATAATCTGCGTGAAAAGCGCCTTATCTGAGGCCAAGCGCTCAATAGGAGGTATAGCCTTTAGCTAGTGTTACAATAAATTAAGTTGCCAACCGCGGGAGATCGGTGGAGCTGCCCATGTCGTAGGTGATGGACACGCTCGAAAAAGCGTTAAAGTGGTCGTCATGGGGGTCATCTGGGCCCGCGAACCAGCGCTCGCCCAGCTCAATGCTCGTGCTCTCCTTGAGGGTCCGCAGCTTGCCGTTTGCATCGCGCTCCTTGACATTGGGGAGCTCGGCGGGCACGATCGGCGGCCGCTGGTTGCGCAGCAGCGCCCACTGAGTGTTTTTGAAAAAAGGGTGCTGCTTGATGTCTGCTGCGCCCGCGCGCGACCCAAGCCGCTTGGACTGGTCCTTGATCAGCAGCTTGCGGATCAGCGAGCGGCAGTTGTACGAGATGTGTTGGAACCCGTTGCTGTCCATAAATTGCACCTCGTTACGGATAATGTTTTGGAATGTGACGCGCCGCGTGTCTCCTTTGAACGGTGTAATCCCGAAAAGCATTTCGTACAGCAGGATTCCCAGCGTCCACCAGTCCACAGCCGAGGTGTGGCCGCCGCCGCTAATCACTTCGGGAGCAATGTATTCTTCAGTTCCAACAAACGAATTGGTCCTGAAGTCGGCTGTACAGCTCTTGGTATCCAGCGTAGGCCCATTACTGCGATTTCCGGTCATGATGGTGGGCAGCCCCGTGCCATCACTTTGCTTGCTGAGGTCAAAGTCGCTGAGCATAATATGGCCCGATTCATGCAGCAGAATGTTTTCAGGCTTGAGATCGCGATAAATATAGCCCATAAGGTGCAGATACTCGAGCGCGGCCGTGACCTCGGCACAGTAAAAGCCCGCATCTTTTTCAGGAAGACACCGCCCGTCAATGTTTTGCAGCGCCCTGAAAAACTCGCCACCGGCACAATATTCCATGCAAAGGTAGAGATGATCGCTTGATTGAAACGAGTGGTACAACGTGATAATGAACGGGTGGTTGGCGGTTGCCAAAATCTCTTGTTCGGCCAACGCGCGGTGGATCTTGTTGCGCGAGACCATCTCCTTTTTAGCCAGCACTTTGAGCGCAAATAATTCCCCCGACTTGCGCTCTTTGACCAGATAAACTTTGCCCACGTCGCCCTGCCCAATAAGGCCCAATTTTTCAAAGCTGCTGGGGTCAACCTGCGCCTCGGAAACTCGTGTTGAACTACGAGAGTAGCTGCGCTCGCGGCCAACGGTGGGCAACCCAAGCGAACTGGACGGGCTGCGCTTCATGGGCGGGGCCTTGTTGGCACCGACGGCCGGCACGCCAAGCGCTGCCGCGGCGGCTTGAGCGGCCATTTGGTGGTTGGCCGGTTCATGCGATTGAGTGCTTGCTGCGCTTGCCGATCTGCTCTTTGGGCCAAAAACCTTGAAAAAGCCCTTCTTTTCCGTATCAGGGAGCGGCGGCGATTTGGGCGGTTTAGCCGATTTATTAGGCACCGTTTTGGGGCTCGTGTTGGGGCTAATTGACGGCGACAAAATATCAGGAATACTTTGCTTTTCCTCTTGAGCGGCCCCTAAGCTGTCTGGACGTGTTTCAGCCTTGCCTTCGGGCTTGCGGAACCGTTTAAACATTGACTTGTACCCCGGCTCGGAAAGTGTTTGGGCCGGCGTAGGCTGCTCGGCAGTGGCCTCTACACGTACTTCCTCGAGACTGGGAGTCGAGACCGGCGGCTCGCTGCCATTGATCCGAAACAGGCTGCGCAACCGGTCGCTGAAATTGACGTCCAACTTGGCCTGTCCGGTCATGAGGGGTGGAGATGGATTGGTAAGCGGCCTCTACGCGTGGGCTGCTGCTGGCGGCTGGGGTGGCGGTGGGAGACTGCTGAATAATGCGCGCAGCGGTGGCATGGCCGCCGGCCGACCGATATGCTCAGTTTGATACCTCGCCACATTTGCCACTATACCTCGCCATCACCTACCACGGGCACTTTATCAACGAGCCCACAAACTTGCTTGAGGTGGCTCAACCAGCACTTTTGGGGTTGCAGAGTGATGCTTTTGAGGGTGATGCCATGAATTTGGTAGTGAGAGGGGCCAGCGAGCCGCGCCGGGGCCCCAACGCACATGCCCCACCACCGCGTCACCCCCTGCTCTCTGTAGGCGCGACGCGCGGGATCCTGCAACCGGTGGCCGAAGCTGGCTCGTTTTATGCCCGCCTCAAGTACACAGTTGTCCAGCTCGACAAGCTTGGTAGCTCCAGTCTGCATGTGGCCCTTGGAGCCGAGCTGCATCGCCAGCTGTATATGCAGCCCCCCATGCCGCGTCGGGGCGCGCCGCTCGAATTTGTGCGCGAGGTCCAATGGTTCCGGCAACACTTGTATGTTTTGTGCCGCGTCATTGGCTGCCAAAACTTGTCTGCCCCAATTGAGCTCACGCAGCTACCCTCATCGCTAGCCCTCCTTAATCGCGTTTACGAGGTGTGCGAGACCCAATTTCAGCCGGCGCTCCGCGGCGTCACGTGGTCGCTGCTGGTGGCCATCCTGAACCCATGGCTTGTGCAGCTCGATCGCATGCTGGGCCCCCAGCTGGCGGCGCGGCTCGTGTGGGACCATCCCGAGGTGTATGTGGCCGACATGTTTGTTTCGAAGGCCGAAGGCAGGTTTGTGCTTGACGAGATCAAACGGCCCGAATTCATGCCGCCAGAACTCGCCCAGCTCGCGGTCGAGGCTTTGAATTGTCGCCTAGTGCTGCCTCCGAGGGGTGCGACCGCAGGTGGCGCACAGGGCGCACAGGGCTCACAGGGCTCGCCGGGCTCTGCGCACGGCACCCAAGCCCCTCCCGCCATCTGGGCCGACAAAACAAACAAGCGGTACTCGCCACCCCAAATCTTTTACCCCGTGGCCCCCTCCCCACCTCAAAATGTGCCGTACGCCGTGGCTCAAATGGTGCGGCCAATTTACGAGGTCCACGCAAACCTAAATGCGCAGGCATTGGACGTGCTGCACCAGCTCCTGCCGGGCGAAATTCGGGTCGTGCGCGAGCTCTGTTTGCTGCAAAATGGCGTGGTGTGGCTCAGGCTGCGCCAAGAGCTCGCCCAGGGCCGGCCCAGCGATGTGCAGCTGGGGCGCATTAATGCGTGCGTGAGAGATTGCGTGAGCACAGCGAGCTTTCAAATTGTGCATCGCCTCGAACTTCCTGCCGAGAGCCACGTCGATTTCGAGTACCGCCCGCCGCGCGAGCTTGGGAGCGTGCTCAACGCGCCGCTCGTGCGCACGCTGCGACGCGTGTTTGGGCGATTGTTGGCTATGCAACAAACATATGCTGAGACAAATGACCCGGCGCCGCTGGCGGCGTTCACTATGCGTCTCAGCGCAGCTGCCGCCAAGCTGCAGGTAGAGCGCTCCCTCGAGCAAACGGTCCGCACGTTTGAGCGGTTCGCAGCTAGTCTAGATAATTTATTGCGTTAAGCGCCAAAAAAGTACACACTCTAGTGCACGGCTCATGCAGCATATGCGAGATTCTCGATTAGATACAATATTTAGCGGGTGTAGGAGAAGACGTTCTGCAAAAGACCGTCAGCCTGGGCCAAGCGGTTGATGGAGTCGTCAGACTCGCCCTTGGCACGGACAAAACCCGAGATGGCGTACGAGATGTTGTCGCCCTGGATGATGCGGCCCTGGTCGTTGAGCTTGGCAACGTTGATCTGGACGGAAGCGTGGTCCTTGGCCTTGATAAGACGGTTAGTGGCAGAGCACTTGCGGGGCTCAAAGAGCTCGACGTTGACACCTCTGTCGTTCTGCATTGTGGAGATGTTGGCCAGAGGGTGTGGAATGGTTTGAGTGGGTGCCGGGGTGAGCCCTAGTGGGTTAGTCATGATCAAAGTGGGGAGGACATGATTTTGTTGTGAAAAGCTGGCCAAGCAAGGAAAAAAGGGAGTTGTTCAAGCGCACAAAGATATTCTCGCACACCATAACCCCTCTGTAACACTCACTGCGGTCCCGTCGGTACATGCAGCTGGCACCTGCATGACCAATATAATTTCGACCCACACGTGGGCCCACACGAGCACCACGTGCTCAAGCTGACACTAGCGAGTCCTATTCCCAATAAATTTTCTTTCTCCACCCCCACACGCGTGTGGATCTAGCGGTTATCCAGCCTTTTGTTGTTTCCTCTTACGTCATTCATGGACAGCCGCAAAGCCAGCCGGTCGTTACAGCTGTTTAAGGACGAGGCGGCAGTTCCTGACACGCCAATAGCTAGCTCTAGAAGGCCCAAGGCTACATATGTACCGCACACGTCCGAGGTGGCCGTGGAAAGCGATTCAGAGGAGGAGCATCCGGAACCCCAAGAAGGCGCGTACCCTTTGAGCGTTGAGCTAACGCCATACAGGCACAGAGTCGGTGGCCATACAGCAATATTTCAGTTCTCGCGGCAGGCTGTGTGCAAGGCGCTTGTATCGCGTGAGGACCTCTTTTACGAAACGATTGAAAAAAATCACCCAGAGCTGTTGGCGTTTATGCCCAAATACATTGGAGTGCTAAATGTGAGGCACGACCCGCGCGGGACGCGGCGCCTTTCTGCTCAAGACGACAGTATGGAGTGTGGTAGCGCAGGCCGCTCAGTGTTGCTGGACGACAATATCCACATTCTTCCTCCGCACATGGTTCCTCGTAGCCGGCGTAGTTCAGAGATCCGCAGCCCGCAGAGCTTTACTCTCGAGACAAATTATCTGCGGCAGGGCGCCACCACCATCAACAACCAGCTCAAGGAGCAGGTGCTCAAGGAGGTTTTTGCGGGATACGGCACCAGCAGCGGGCACAGTAGCAGCGCGAGTGGTAGCCACCTACATCACTCGGCATCAAACCAAAGCATCCACACCAGCGCACCCATTTTTGAGCTCGACGAGGACAGCGGCGTGCACGCCGAGGGCACCCACTCGGCGCCAGTTAGCCCGGTACTGTGTCCTGCCTTGACTGAGCGATTCATTTTGATTGAGGATTTGACTTTGAATCGGCAATCGCCGTGCGTCCTGGACCTCAAGATGGGTACGCGGCAGTACGGCGTCGACGCTACCGCCAAGAAGCGCGCGTCCCAGCAGCAAAAATGTCTCAGTACAACCAGTTTGAGACTAGGCACGCGCGTTTGTGGTGTCAAAGTCATTCACCCCGATACTGGAACCAAGTTTTTCCGCGACAAGTACTATGGCCGCGGGTTACATGAAGGTAGCGAGTTCCGCGGGTGCCTGGGCCAATTTTTGTATGATGGTGTGAGCGTGTGGTCCATTTTGCGGCATATCCCAAAGTTGCTCAAAAGGTTGGACGCGCTGCACTCGATTGTCTCAGCGTTGATTGATTATCGGTTGTACGGTGCTTCGCTGCTCATTGTGTACGATGCAAGCGTGCGCGACAGAACAGACATTTCTATTCGGCTCATTGACTTTGCTCGGTGTATCACGGCCGAGCATCCGCCGACCAACGCGGCTGCTCCGCCCGAGCACAAGGCCACGCCCGACAATGGGTTTTTGCGGGGCGTGCGCACGCTCGCCCGCACGTTCAAGAAGATCTACAAAACAATTACCGGCCACGAGTACAGCCTCGAGCATTTTGACTCGCTCAACCGCGACGACTTTGCGTTTAGCTGGCAAAACACCGACGCGTTCGACGATGAGATCGAGGACGGCGTGGTTAGTGCATAATTTATTACGAACTAGAGCGAGCTAGGACTAGGCTAGATTTAGAGCGCTACAGCTTGGACTTGTGGTTCTCGATGGCGGCGTAGTACTTTTCGTAGGCCACGTCCTCGCGGTCCTGCCGCTTCTGCTGGACGTCGCCCTCATTGTCGTAATTGTACAAATCGTCGAGCACATCGCGATACAGCTCGGTGCGCAGCGTGCCATACGACGGGGCATCAGCGTACTTGGCGTACTTGGCCACAAATTCTTTCGCGGTGTCCAAGTTTCCAAGAGCGTCGACAAGCCCCAGCTTATGAGCCTCGGGCCCGCCAAACCGGTGACCGTGCATCATAATTGTTTCAGTCAACTTGTGGCCGGCCTTGGCCTTCATCACGGCCATCATGGGCGGCGGCATGGGCGCACCAAACTCGACCTCATTCATGCACAAGTAGCCCTTGTCGGGGTTCATGACCCTGAAATCGTGGCACATGGCAAACGTAAACCCAGCAGCAAACGCGTGGCCATTCACAAGCGCAATTGTAGGCCACGGGAACTCGAGCAGGGCCCGCATCACCGCATAGTAGCCCCACCCAAAAAAGCCCGGAGTGGCGATAGCGCGCTCAAAGTCGAGCCCATTAGAGTAAAATTTGGGGAAAGCAGAAGTTGTTACCAGCGGCTTGGCCTCACATTCATTGCGAATGTAGGTCAGGGCCTCGACCAAAGCGGGGCACGTCTCGGGCGTGAAGCGGTTATCGGGAGCAATGTTAAACTCCAAAAGGTGATAATCATCGGTTGTAGTAAGTTTGTAGTAGGCTTTGTCGCTGCCAAGAGGGAAAGAAGTCATTGTGGTGAATATCCGGGGTAAACGTGCTTATTTATGCAACGGGCCAAGATGCGCCCAACCTGCATAAAGGGTCTCATAGGAGGGGGGTGTTAGCGGCGTGAACCGAGGCGCGCGGGGTATTGGCCCGAGCCGAATGCCGCCGCATGGTGTTGCGCCACTTATCAAATATGTACAGACTAGAAGCTTTTTAGTAGTTAAACTCGTACCACTTGCGGCCAAAGTACCCGAGCGACGCAGTGGCCAAAACGGCCAGGCCAATGGGAACACCCTTGCGAGTCTTGATGGCACGGGGCAGCGAGCCGCCCAAAAGGAGGACAGACGCCCCAACAGCAGTCTCGAGGCCATTGTCTGCGTTTTGCTGCAGGAGGGTACCACTGTACAAGTACAACGCGCCGACACCAAGGCCAGCGGCGAGACTGGGAATAGATTTGCGGCGAGCAAAGCCGGCAATGCCGCCGGCAGAGCACAGAGCTCCAAGAGTAAATGCCAAGTGATCCATGCCCATTGGTGAGTAAGTGTGACTACCGATCGGAGAGTCCCATGGTTGTGGGGCCATTGGGCCAGGAAGTAATAAATATTTAGAGACTGACAGGGCCAATTAGAGCCTGATTGAGTGCTCAGGCTGGATTTTTAGTCTCAAGTG
The DNA here is from genome assembly GCA_022577855.1 of Wickerhamiella azyma. NCBI lineage: Eukaryota > Fungi > Ascomycota > Dipodascomycetes > Dipodascales > Trichomonascaceae > Wickerhamiella > Wickerhamiella azyma. The sequence goes on from JAKISA010000016.1 coordinate 102,038, forward strand.
GGCCTCGCTTTGCTGCAAAAGAGCCAATGCTGAGCGGTGTCCAACATTGCCGGGCCAAACGTGCACAGAAATCTACAAACAAAAAAATATTCGCTTGTACGAGTTTGAAAAGCCGCATCTACAAACCAATAACTTGCGGAATGAGCCAAGTAGATTGTGCGCACAAGATAGACCTAAACCCTGTCGCTACTTGACTTTTAGCTGCAATAAAGTTGGCGTCATGACCAAACGCAAGCTACCTGATGCGCCCGCAATTGAGCACAAACAACCACGCCACTCTCTGAGGCTGCAAAACCAGAATGGGACGCTCGCAGCCCAGCCGGTCACGAGCAAGCTGTCGGCCGTCCCCTTTGATGTACTGTGCAAGATTTTGAAGCACTGCCCTATCCATCTTCTGCTAAGGCTACGGCTCGTCAATAAATACCTCTACCGCGTGTCTACATGCGATACTGTTTGGCAAAATTTCAATGTCTGCGGCACCTCAGAGATTTACTGGCATATGGATCAGACAATTATTGACCTGGAGCAAAAAAAGAGCAGAATTTATGTTAAAATGCATTGAATTTGGGACATATTGACTCGATACCGATTGCTTAACCTCGCGGAGATAACTATCGACGAGATCCTGCTCTCAATTTTGCATCGCTCCGTCCTTACACGCAACTTTTGGTGGTCAGAGCTCCATTTATTTCCTCGAGATTCTTAAAAAAAGCTGGATAATTTGAGATTTGCATAACTTGCAGGCGGCCAGGAGGGTCTGGCTCGCTATATGTCTCCGCAGCTCTAGAGCCACCGCAGGCTCGCTCTGTGAGTTGCCAAATGGGATCCGCTTGCTGCGCAAAGACTTGCTTAACTTTAGAGACGCGAATTTTGCGATGCTGTGATGCAAGCCAACGCTCTCCAAGTGTTCTCTCCGTTGCATATGCTTGGTCCACGAGCGGTCAAGGGCCTATTTCCAAGAGGCTAATCCAATGCAATTGGAATTTTTCAGGCTGATTATGTACCACGAGTTTCAAGAGCTCAGAGAGATATACCCCGAGATCGTCTTGCCTGCATCTAAAACTATATGCGCCCTTGCGAGTGGTACTATATCAATCATTGGTATCCAGAGCGCACCAGTAATATACAAATGATGCTTAGGTTCGTTCGGCTGATAAGAGTCTGAGCATTTCTACAACTTCCGCGTGAGATGCAGGAGACTCCCGAGATTTTGAATGAAGCGTTTAAAACGACTACATGAATTATCGTTCAAAGATGGAGTGATCAAAAGGGACGTACCGAGTTTCTCAAACGACTGAGCAATCTGGTGTATGCTAAAAAACTCTGCCTTATTGAACCGAGTTTATTCAACACCGCAGTATGGCAACCGAAGAGTACGGAGGGCGAAACGGAACTATATGTCCATGCACCATGGGAAAGGCGCCTGGTTCCGTAGAATAACTAAGATTATCTATGTAATGACCTAAATATTAAGCTTGTGAGGAAGAAGGAGTAGAAGTCAGAGCCTCAGCTAAACAGGCACGGAGCAAGCTAACACACCCAGTGGCTCGAAACCGGTTCAGAGCCCTGTTTCACAAAGTCTCAGAGATTTCATCCACTGAGCAAATTTCAATCTAGAGCGTGATGCTAGTGCGTGAAGGTTGAAGGCCTTACCGGCGGCCATGAGCTTTTCGAGCGCTGCGGGGGTCTTTGCGTGAGCTAGGCAGTATTAAATTTGCAGTAGAGTCTAGTAGAGTGTAGCCTCAGACTGGCTTTCAGTCGGCAGCCGCCATCACCTTGGTGCAGCTGAGGAGCCGTTGCTGAGAAGCTGCGGGCCAGCGCCTAAACGAGTGCTCAAGGCATGGCCTTGCCAGTCTGAAAGTCATTAGAACGACGAAATTTAAATTATGCTTCTAGTTACCTAGTTCTGAGCCTTGATAAGAGCGTTGATGTTGTCCTCACGGTTACCGAGAGCACCACCCTGGATAAAGTGCTTGAACTTGCGGCGGACGCCCCAGCCACCAGTGGGGTTGCTGAGGTGGAAAGGCCACAAAAAGTTGGAGGCCTGCTTAAAGTTGGGGCCAACGGTGTAGATCTCGTGGATGAGGTCCTCAATGCAGATAATACCGTACTTGCCGAGGGCCTCCTCAATGACCTGGTTGTCGTTGAGGGCAACACGCTGACGGTTGACCTTACCGTATCCGCGCTTGTAGATGAGCTCACGCACAGAGGCAAGAGTGGGGTAACCGTAGGTCACAAAGGGCTCGACAATGCGGAGGAGCTCGGAAGTGGCCTTGTTGAGGCGCACAAAGACACCAGAGTTGATGCGGTCAAGACGCAGGAGCTGGAGAACCTTCTTGGGCTTGGGAGCGATCTTGGAGATACCCTTGATACGGATAACAAAGACGAGCTTCTCCTGGGCAGGGACGTACACGGTACCCTCAGCACGGGCAGCACGCTTGAGGCGGATCTGCTCACGCTCGGCGTCACGGTACTCCTTGACGTACTTCTCAGCACGGTCAAAGATGGCGCTGCGCTTAGACTTGTTGGCAGCCTTCTTCTCGGCCTGGGCCTTGGCCTTGGCATCGGTGTCCTTGGCGGCGCTCTTGTACTTTTTGAGCAATGTCTCGGGGGCAAAGACGTTGGCGGGCATTAATGAAATTTGGTCCAGAGTGGGTATTCAAGGATGAGTGGAATTGGGAGTGACTGCCCTATGGAATGACTAACTAGGGCTCAGGAATATTTCGCCACTTTTGCCACACCCACCAACTGAGCTCAGGCTGAGCTGAGCTGAGCTGAGCTGCGTTCGGCAAAAACCCCAACCCTAGTCCCAATAAAACCAAAACTCTACTCACTTCTAGTTATCCTTATGCACGGGCATTACGCATATCAATGAGGATTCGTCCGAGATTGTGTTTTTGCTGGTTGAAAATTTAAAGACTGCCGCTCTCTCTATTTCAGGGAGAGGGGAATTTTTGGAACCAGGCTTAACCTAATTAAACCTAGTGTTTTTGCCGACAAACTAGATAATTATCGCATGTATATAATAGAGATCAAATGCATCTTCTCTCCCCATATGCAAGGGCCAGTTTGGATCAAGTCCTGGCGCAAGCTACCTCGCTACCTCAAGCTCACCACGACCAGCCTCGAGGTGTACAATCACGAGCGTTTAGTGGAGAAGATTGCCCTCAGTGCAACCACTGCTCTGACGCTGCGCTCGTCGGGCTGTTTTGTGGTAAAAACCGTAAAGTCTTTGACCATTTGGACCCCCAAAGCTGAAGAGTGGATCTCCGCTATCCGTGCTGTCCAGCTCAAGATCTCGGGGCCGACCGATTTCGCTCATGTTGTACATGTTGGCTTTGACACTGGCCTGAATAATTTTGTTGGGTTGCCTCCCGAGTGGTGCAAGCTACTTAAAGCGTCTGCACTCACCTCTGCAGAGTACGAGGCCAACCCAGCCGCGGTCAAGCAGGCAGTCAAGTGCTACGATTCTTGGCTTAGGGAAACTATGATTGTACAAGAGCCTATTTTACTGTATGACGACGCCGAGAGCTCCAAGTTCACGTTTAGCCAAAGCACCATGAATAGCACCCTCGGTAGTGCTCACACCAAACGATCATTAAGTATTGTTATGGACCAGCTTGGGGCGAAAGCGCAATCAGGGCGTATATCGCGCCAGTTTGATACTGTGTGCATTCTTGGTCGTGGAGCCTCTGGCGAAGTGAATTTGGCTCGCAGAAAGGATAGTGATGAGCTTGTTGCTCTCAAGCATATAAAGCTGAAAAACCAGGCGCGACCCGAGCTGATTTTGAGCGAGATTGAGATTATGAAAAACTATAAACACCCGAGCCTCGTGAATTTTGTCGATGCCTGCTTCAATGCTGCCGACGACGAGCTGGTGATCGTGATGCAGTACATGGACCGTGGCCCTCTAAACATGCTAATTGATTCCTTTGGAAGCCTTGACGAGGCGCAAATTGCCGTAGTGTGTGAATCGGTTTGCAGAGGTCTGGAGTTTTTGCACAAACACCACATCATCCACCGCGATATCAAGAGCGACAATACCCTGATAGACAAGTTTGGCAACGTGAAAATTACCGATTTTGGGTTTTGTGCGCAGTTGACCGCGTGCCACCAAAAGCGCAGTACGCTTGTGGGCACTCCTTATTGGATGGCTCCCGAGGTGGTGCAGCAGTTGCAGTATGGGCTTGAGGTGGATGTGTGGTCTTTGGGGATCATGATCTTGGAGATGGTAGAGGGGAAACCGCCCTATTTGGACGAGGAACCTATCAAGGCTTTGTACTATATTGCTACAAGACAGGCGCCGCAGCTGCGCAACCCCCAACGATCAACGCTTGAATTGAACGAGTTTATAAATTCGTGTTTGAGGGAGGTGGCGAGCGAGCGCGCTACCGTTCCTCAATTGCTTGCGCACTCCTTTATGCAAAATGTAGACATTAGCTCGATGCAGTCGCTGCTCAGTCTGTGAGGCGGAGCTGGCTGCTCAGTGGTGCACTGGCAGGGCTATATAGGGGTAGCTAAAAATGATTACAGTAATGAACCTCGTGCTCAACTTTATCGTTACCTGTGTGCTAATTGTGGTGGCATCGGGCGTGCTTTTCGCCGCATGGCGCTGGGCACTCGAGAACTTTCACCTGGGGCGCATCCAGCTGCAGGATATGTCTCATCACCGCTACGCAGCGGCGCCTGAGCCGGGCTCGAGTGAGGGCTCAGACCCGAGCAACAGTCTGCGCAGTGCAACAAGCGCTCCGGCACCCACTGCAGAATTGATTGCCTAGACATTTCCTAGACGTCTTTATTTTATATTTATCGTATTTATCAATCTTGCTGCGCGGGGTCCCCACAACCATGAGTAATGCAAGGGACAAGATCTTTGGGCTCGAGAATTTTGGCAATTCATGCTACTGCAACAGTGTTTTGCAGTGTCTGTTTTACGTCAAGCCATTTAGAGACCATATCCTGGCTTTGAAGCCCGTGGAGCGCGCCCCGCGTACCCAAACGCCGGGTAAAACCCCGCATGTGGTTGAGGAGCCCCTGGCAACGCCTGCGGTCGGCAGCCCCTCGTTTTCATCGCGCCTCAAGTTCCGCAAAGACAAGACTGATACCGTCGAACCGCCGCTTAGCCTCGAAGGGCTCAACGTTGGCCCATTTGTGCCCGGAATGGGTATCCCTGTTGTGGGGTACTCTGAGGACCCTGCTGCATCTCCTGAGATCCGTAAACGTGCGGCACTCACCAAGGGTCCCATTGTCAACCTGGATCACTCACTTGCCAACGAGTACGGCATGGAGGAATCACTTGTCACAGCTCTCAAGGACTTGTTTGAATGTATCCAGGAAAACGAGAGTGCTACTGGCGTGGCCTCGCCCAACTTTTTCGTGGAGTTGCTCAAACAAAAGAATGACCTGTTCAAGAGTTCAATGCACCAAGACGCGCACGAGTTTTACTCGTTTTTGCTAAACACAATCTTTGAGCTTGTGGACGAGCAGTGGGTGCACGACATGTTTGAGGGTCAACTGACCAACGAGCTACGGTGCGTGACGTGTGAGAGCACGAGTTACCGCGACGAAAAATTTTTGGACTTGAGCCTCGACCTCGAAGAAAACTCGAGTGTGGCCCAGTGCCTGCGCCAGTTTAGTGCCAGCGAGGTGCTTGGCGGCCTCAACAAGTTTCACTGCGACCACTGCGGCGCGCTGCAAGAAGCCCACAAGCGCCTCAAGGTCAAGCATGCGCCCCAGCTGCTCACGCTGCACCTTAAACGGTTCAAGTACAGCGAGGACGACCAGGAAAATATCAAGCTGCAGCACCGCATCGCGTACTCCAAATACCTCCGGTTGCCCGTGGTGACTGGATACGAGGAAAATGCGCTGTACGAACTCAAGAGCGTGGTCGTACACCTTGGTGGCGGCCCCTACCAGGGCCACTATGTTGCGGTGGTAAAGACTGAGGCCGGGTGGATGTTGTTTGACGATGAGTGCGTCGAGGCCGTGGACGAGTCGTATGTGTTCAAGTTCTTTGGTGATAAGACGCGTTTGACTTGTGCCTATGTCCTAAACTATCAAAAAATCGATACCGAGACGTTTGAGCGTGACAACCTTTATGTGACGCCGGACGTGATGCATCTCGATGCCGAGAGCGTTCTCAGCTCGAGCGATGTGTCGAGCGCTGTTTTCAGTGAGGATGGGCGCCGTGGGTCTGTGTCTGTGAGCGAGCAGCGCGGCCGCCGCGACACGGTTTCGAGCATGCGCGGCAAGGAAAAGTTCATGGGCATTTTCCGCAAGCCGAGCGCAGGCGAGGCCAGCTAGAGCGAGCAAAGCGAGCGAGCTAGCTAAATGCAGCCCAATTAGACAGATATATAGTACTATAGACTAAAAAACACTGATATAATTACTGACGCGGTCCTTTTGGTTCTGGGCAATGCACTCGGCGATCCAAGTGATGTTGCGCACCTCCTGCTCGCTGGCCTTGAGCCACGCGTAAAACGTCGAATAGGTGAATTGCTGCGTGAATGCGTCGCGGCACAGCTCCATCTCGACTTGGTAAAAGTGGTCCTCGAGCGTTTTGTTGTTGGACGAGTCAAAGATCCCGGCAAGCTCGGGGCCGCCGTGGGTCTCGAGCAAATTGCGCACCTGCTCGGCATCGTCGCTGCGAGCAAGCGCCTCGGAAGCCACGGGGTACAAAGAGCCCAGGGAAGGCATGAGGTCCTCACGGTCTTTTTTGCTCAGAGAAGTACCGATCGAGTTGAGAGCAATGTTGACCGTGCGGCGATCGGCCTCAAACCCAAGGAGTTTGGCCATAATCTCGCCCGTGGGCGCCGCAAGCGTCTGGGTCCACTGGTAAAAGTCCTCGAGGTATGCCTTGTACAACTTGTTGCGAATGATTTCAATGTTGAGATCATCAAGTTCCTCGGCCTTGAAACAGTCTTTAAAGTAAGGAGCAAGCGGTGTATCCACCAGAACCGTCTCGTAAAGGCCCTGGATATCACTCACTACCGAGAGGGCAGGAAGCGAGTCATAGAGCCCCAAGGGGCTGCAGCGCTGCAACAATTCACTCTTGTCTCTTTGGTGAACTGTGCCACTGATAAACAAGATTGTATTGTCAATCATGTAGCCATAGGTGATGTACTCCAAAAACCGCGACAAGGTGCCCACCGAAACTGACTGCAAATACCTAAAGTTGTCAATGAGCTTTTGCTCGGTCTTTTCAGCGAATTGGCTTGTGGTGAGGGGGCTGGGAACGTTGGCCATAAAGTTACCGTACTCGGTTGCCCCAAGCTGGAGCTTGAGGTCGTCGAGGTTATCGCACTGGGTCATGTTGAGGTACTGGGCATTGCTGAGCAGCCCAGCGCGGTGGCCGCGCACCAGGGCCTCTGCATAGCCGCTGTCGACATTGAACAACAAGCCTTCCATGGTGCTGTGCTGATGAGATAAGCCCCGCGGACTGATAGGAGATAGCTGCGAGGAGCGGAATTACGTTAATGTAGAGGTGTAGAATGGGGTGCAGGGAATCATGGGGTAAGGCGTACAAGGAGCGCACGGGGAGCACCCCCCTAACTATATACTTTAGCCAAAGACGGAACTGGATCCTTGGGACGCAGGCGCAGCACGCTCTGGCCACATTCGACATTAGGGAATATGTTGGCATACACATATCGCTGGTTCACTAGCGCAATGCACATTGTTTCAGTAACCAAAAAGTCACTGTCGGCATCTGCATAACCGGCTGCCTGCAGCGCGGCACGGGCCTGGGCAAATGAAATGCTTTTTGGGGCCCCCAACGACCGCACAAGACGTCCAAGGGCTCGACGGCAAATTAGCGTGGGAACAGTAACCCGAACCAGCGCGCCGAGTCTATGCTCTTGAATCCACGGTAGTCCAAGAGCCTGCTCGTACATGTCGAGGCGTACTTGGCGGATGGCAGTGGCCAATAACCCCACGGCCTCCCACAGTCCTTGGCTCTGCTGTTGTGCCGCAGCCATTGCCTGAGCGCTAGGCATGCGACCACTCAGCAACCCCGGCAGCAGCATTTGACCGAGGATACGGCGCTTGTTGGGCCCCTCGACGCAGTGGCAATAAGCCCACTGCAAATGCTCAAATGAGTCCGAGATTTGATCCTGGCGTAGAGTATAGCGGCCCTTGGCGTACCGCAGCTCGACCTGCTGCGCAATACTGTATTTAGTGATATCCTTGGTATCCAAACTGCGGAAAACCGTTTGACACAGGTTGAACTGGTCCTTGTGCATGTAGATGCGGCACAGCCGCGTGGCGCACCACAGCAGAATGTTTTGCTTTTTTGTTGCATCACGCTCGCTCAGAATATTGTTAAAGATCCGCAGCAGCGGCCCAGCAACCCAAATATCCAGCCTACCGCTCACAAATCGCTGCACCACCATATTGAGGAGCCAGCCCTCTGCTTGGGAAAAGGCCGTTTGTAGCGAGGTAAACATCTTTTGTAGCAGCGGCCTAGCTGCCAGCGGGTCTAGAGGATTAATGTGGTAGCACCAGTTGAGGTAGTCGCGTGCAAATGCCGCTAGGGCAGGCCAGTTCCACTCAGGGCGAAATGTGTCAATTTGGAACCCCTGCCAGAGGGCATTTTGCAGTACAGCCACGTTATTGCCTGTTTCTAGTGAAAACAGCGAAGCAAGCGTCTGAGGGTTCTTTGAAGTCACGGCTTGGGCCACTGCTCGCGACCACTCCTCCATGTCAGCGTGAGAGTAGGGGTGGTGCTGGGGCTGTGGGAAGAGGGATCTATGTAGTGCAGAGTGGCGAAATATAGTGGCATGGAGAAGGATGTTCGGAAATAATGACACGGGAGAGCTTGGCAGCTGGCAATTATGTCAAGACAGACCCACATGTTCACATGTGCACTCATGCGCATACATACGCACGTCCGTCGATCTGCCCCATACCAAGTGAAAGTTCATCACAGAACCAAATAAGCTCTCTCTGAGCCCCCAAATCCAAAGCTCTTGTCACTTGTCAGACAATGTTATCATGCAAGCTGCAACCCCTCCGCCGCCTAGTATCAAATATATTTCGGCATGATGCGCATCGCAACGCCGCCCAAACCTCGCTCATTCAAAGTGTCCAACCCACCCCAATCCCAAATAGATTTTCATCATCCTTGGGTCCCTATCAGGGCGTCGATTGCTGCCCTGCGGTCGACCTCATGTCACATGATCCATGTGCAAGTGTATATAGTCACACCCCCAACCCCTCCAACCCAGACTAATTTATGACCTTTGCCCAAGCGCTTAGTGCCAATTCCAGCAGCAAGCCTGCGATCATCATTCCCGATGGGCCCAAACTCAGCTACCAGCAGCTCAACAGCGTCATTGACCAGTTCCGCGCCGACCTTGCCCAGATTGGCCTGTCCAAGCAGGACTTTGTATCGATTTCGCTGCCAAACAGCCTCGAATTCGCCATCTCGTTCTTGGCTACTACTGCCAGCGGTCTTGTTGCCGCTCCCCTCAACGGTAACTACAAGCAAAGCGAGTTTGAATTTTATATCGAGGACTGCAAGTCCAAGCTCGTTCTTGTGCCCAAGGGTAGCGTTGCCGCCAAGTACCCCGCGGTGGCTGCTGCTGCCAAGTTCAATGCGGCCGTAGCCGAGGTTTGGTGGGATGGCAACAAGCTCGCGGTAGACGTCAAGCAGGGCAAGGTTGGCAGCCCCGCTCAAGTTCAGAACGCAGGCCCAGAAGATATCGCCTTTGTTTTGCACACCTCGGGCACTACTGGCCGCCCCAAGGCCGTGCCTCTGCTGCACCGCAACATGGCCGCCACGATCAAAAATATCGTTGGTACCTACAGCCTGACCGAAAAGGACACTTCTTACTTGGTGATGCCGCTGTTCCACGTCCACGGCTTGCTGTGCGGCTTTTTGGGACCTCTTGGCTCGGCCGGCACGGTCGTTATTCCTCCCAAGTTTAGTGCCGGTCACTTTTGGAAGCAATTCGTCGAGTACAGCGCAACCTGGTACACGGCTGTTCCCACCATCCACCAGATTCTGCTGCACACTGCCATTCCCAATCCTCTGCCCAACATTCGCTTCATTCGCAGCTGCTCCTCGTCACTGGCCCCGGCCACCTTCCACCAGCTCGAAGAAACCTTCAAGGCGCCTGTTGTTGAGGCGTATGCCATGACCGAGGCGTGCCACCAAATGTCCAGCAACAGTTTGCCTCCTGGCAAGCGTCGCCCCGGTACTGTGGGTATTGGCCACGGCGTCGAAATTGTGATTTTGGACCAGGACAACAACAAGCTTCCCCAGGGCAAGGAGGGCGAGATCTCGGTGCGTGGCCCCAACATTACTCCCGGCTACCTCAACAATGACAAGGCCAATGCCGAGTCGTTCACTGCAGGCTACTTTAGGACCGGTGACCAAGGCAAGTTTGACAGCGACGGTTTGCTGGTTATTACCGGCCGTATCAAGGAGCTCATCAACCGCGGCGGTGAAAAGATCTCGCCTATTGAGTTGGACGGCGTTTTGCTGAGCCACTCTGCCGTTGCCGAGGCCGTGGCGTTTGGTGCCCCCGACCAAAAGTACGGCGAGCAGGTCAATGCAGTCGTGGTGCTCAAGAACGGCGCCAAGGCCACCGAGCAAGAACTCAAGGACCACGTTGCATCCAAGGTCGCTGCCTTCAAGGTCCCTGTGCGCATCGTGTTTACCGATGTGATGCCCAAGACCGCCACCGGTAAGATTCAGCGCCGCATCATTGCCCAAAAGTTCGCCGTCCCCAAGGCCAAGCTCTAATTTAATCTTTATAGATTCTCCGAGCTAAACTTTTCGCTGTCCAACGCTAGAGGTATGACGACAAAGTGCCGACAGGTTGCATCTGCAGGCGCATGCCGAAATTAAAGCAGCTTTGAAGTTGGCAACATCACATTGCTACCTTTGGATGCTATGCATATTGTCGCTGGTTATCCCGATACTGGTAATTCCAGTGATGCCTCTAATTATTTCATGGGCCGCTACATCAAACTGGCACAGGTTTGCCAATCTTTTCGCCAGTACTTTTTGAGCAATTTGGCTTGGACCAGGTTTGATATTCATAGTGTTGCAGAGACTGGTCATGTCTACACCTACGGTTCTTATTGGCTTGACGGAGCAGCAGGGCACTTTCTCATCTTCCTGGCATCACGAGAGCCCGAGCAACAGGCCTGGTACTTTAGTGGTGGTCTATACACCGTATATTTGAGCTGGGACGACTTTTATGATCACTTGCACCCACTTCTTACCCTCCAAGTACGGTATACGACTGGTCCACGGAACAGGGAGCACAATCGGCAACTCGTGCTGTACGGCTGTGGGCAAAAACTAAACACAACGCTTGTACGGAAGGCGGAGTCCGACGCACGAGAGCGGCTCGAAGAAGAGTTGACGCTTGTTCCAGATGCCGTTTGGACGTTGTGCCGATACTCAGAGCCTAATAGATGGGATTTGGAACCGCTCAGCTACATACACTTGCTGGGGCCAAAGCCAAACTGCATTGCACTCATTTCAGGGGTTAGATACTTTGATTGGCAATCTCTTCGACATGGTCTAATGAACGACTACGAAGACGACTGGGATATTTATATCGAATTGGTCAAGAAAAATCACTATATATTTTGTTCTACCCGGTTTCAAAACGACCCGCAATTTTTGATAGCGATGGTTCCCATTGAACTGCGGCATTTTGGACGCTTTGAGTCCTTTTTCGAACCAGGGATTCTGGACGAGATTGTGGAGCAGATCCCTGGGCTTTTGGACAGGATTGCAAACAACTATAGGTATTTTAGGGCAGCAACCAGACCTTTGTGGCCTTTGTGGAAGAACTCCCCGGAGTTTTCAGCGCTGCCTTATCTGTTTAGGAGTCATGCCAGGTTTGTTGTCGCAGCTATCTCGAATAACGAGGCGGCCGGGGAAAGGGGAACTTCGGAAGTGCTAAAGTTTGTATCCCAAGATATTCAAGACAACATATAGTATATGGTAGCTGAATTCATAAAGCGTTCTCCTGGCAGCTTTAAGTATGCCTCTGTGCGGTTGCACCACGACAAGGAGTTTGTGCTATGGCTGGTGAAGAGGGGACGGGAAGCATGGTACTACGCTTCGGCGCGGCTTCAACAAGACCCTGTAGCTTTAGAGCTCTAGAATAAGCCTGTCAAAGTTAGCTAACTCTGCGAGTGTTTCTTGAGTTCGATGCACCATGAGCGCGAGAAGTATCTGGATCGGGCTTTATCCACCTTGTCCGACGAAGGCAAATACGAAATTTGCAAAAGTACCGGGCAATGTACTTCTAGATGTGTGAAGAGAGATTACAGCTAGATCTGTTCAACTAGTGCATCAGTGCAGCTAGATTTCAGATTGAGATTTGGCCAAATCGGGAGTGTCTCTGTCGCAGCCAGCTAGATCCCAGGGTAGGCCAAGCCGTCAAGAAGAAAAAAATATCTACCTGCGGTGCATTTGCTGGGAGTAATTACTTTTCTAAAACAGCTAAAATAAAGATCTCGGTGCGTGCTACCCAAATAGGATACTGGTCGGAACCTGATGGACTATATAGGATGGTCCGCACCGGGAGAATACCTGGATGGGGGAAGGCAGTAAAATGTCTTCAACTGCCAACTTTTAGTTTGAGACGTTCAAGCCTGCCCACAAGCCCGGCATGTCTGTTCTTGCTGCCAAGCTACTCAGCAGTGCTGTGGCCGTGCGCGACCCCGGCAGTCTCGAGGCAATCTGCAGTATGGCCAAAAACGCTAGGGATGGCGACAAGCAGCTGGTGGACGACATTACCACTCTCATTTTGGCCCAGGACCCCACCAGCGTGCTCGAGGCATACCTGAGTTCTGTGCTCAAAAGTTGGGACGAGGAGCATGGCAATCCTTTCCCCTTGGTTGTAATTTACATTATTCTGCACTGCGCTCCCTAGTGTAGCTGGGCCAAGTTGGGCCTCGAGGCCCGTGTCGACAGCGTTGAGGACTGGCGTACCCTTGGATGCCCTCGAGAGCCGGCCTTGTTTACACCAGATTTGTGCTCAAAGGCTGAATTTTGGAACGAGCTGGACAAGGAGGAGCTTCCGGCCGTGGTAAATGGGCCGCCGACCAAAACCAAGGATTCCGTGGATGTTGCGGTGGCCACCGTGACCAGAGACTCTGATATGAAGATGTCTGATTTGAAGATGTGCTTTGTTACCGACATGCAAACTCAGCCAGATGTGTTGGCAGCCCTCAGCAGCCAGGGTGTCGTGACTTTTGTCAAGGAGTAGTTGATCCGCCGTTGCACGCCGCTATTGTTTTTGCGGCAAATTTTATGCAGTCTAGTCTTATTTATACATCTCAGCGCTCCAGGTGGTACCCTAGGCAGAGCCACACAGCGGTTAATGCGTTACCCATGTATTACAATATTGATGATATTGAGCGCGACGGGACGCGTATTCCCTCACAGTTCCAAGTGCAAGTACCAAATCTGGACTTTTTAAGCGCTACTGGCACAGTGGAGCAAGGCGAAAAGTTCAAGTTGCCCATTTGGCTGAGCGTACCGTTGGCCTCGACGACGGTCGACCCTGAAACAGATCTCGCATTTATCACGCTGGACGAGCCAGAGATTTTTGCTGCGCCTGTTCTTAATGCCATCAAGACTGACCCTCGAGCCATGGACCTCCGTAGCGAGTGCCCAGTGTTTACCACCACAGGCCTGTACTGGGCCGATTTATGGGACTACAAGGCGCTGGCAAGCGTTTTTTACAACATGATCCGCAGCCGGTCTGCCGAGATTTATGATCAAGCATTATCACAAAACGGCATTGATGCCAAATACGACGAGTGGGAGCGGCAGCTGTACAAGATTGCCCATTGGAGCCGCAAACAAACCAAGCAGTGGCTAGCAAATAAAACTACATAGCAGGGATCTACAAAGCCTCGTTCTGCTCGACCGCGTCGCCAATATCACGCAGGCACGCGTTCACAAACGAGGTCAAAAACACAAACGCACCGGCTGCAATCTGCGGGTTGTTGGCAACGTCGACGCCCTTGGCGACTTGAGAGATCACAAAGTAGCCGTAGCCGAGGCAGCACACAAAGTAGTAGCCAAGCAACGGTTTGCGAGGAATCAGGAAGCCATTGAGCTCGAGGAAGCTGCACAAAAAGGCCACAAACAACCACGCCAACGAAACAGTGGTCGAGAGCGGGTTGAGCACATTGTAGCCAAACTTAGTGGTGATAATTACGTGCACGCATGCAAACAAGAACTTGATTTGCTTGAGGGCCGTGCGCTTCCAGCCGCCCTCGGTCTGCTTGGTGAGCTGGGGCACAATGTAGAGCAGCAGCAAAGTTTGGGGGATGGTGAGCAGGTACAGGTTGGTTTGGCACTTGCTAAAGTATCCATGGGGTTCTAGGTTGAACTGAAAGCCGCAGAACGACGATTTGAACAGGTGCTGGAGCGCATCCACGAGTTGTTCGGACATGAGTAATGCACGTGTGTGCAGGCTGCTGCAGGTGGTCCAGTGGATCCGCTGCGTGCCGCTGCGGGGGTTTGCTAGCCGATAAAGTTCCGAGATGGGCTGATGTGGTGAGGGTGGGGGAAAGTTTAAAGTCGGAAATATAGAAAATTGCTAAATCTAGAGCACCTATAGGGCACATCACCAGACGCGGGGAATAAATGCCTTGCGTTGGGGAGGGTAGTCCTTGAACTCTTTACGGTAGCGGCGGTGACGCTGCTTAGCCCAAATAGCCATCTGGCCGCTACCCACGATCCAAAACAGCCATAAACTCCAATTGCCCACAATCAAGCACTGGATAAACCAGCCGGCAGCCTCGAAAAAGTAGTTGGGGCACGACACAACGCTAAAGCCAAATCCATAGGGAATAGCGCGTTTGGTCGAACCTTGGGGCCTCAAGCTACGCAAAATTAGGTGCGAGTTGAGGTTTCCCCATTCGCAAAACAGCCAAATGCCCCACAACGCAATCTGCTGGTACTTGTCCCACCCGACATAGTTGCGGCCAAAGATGAGCGGTTTGGAGGCGGCGAGTGAATCGGGAGCATAGACACAAAGCGCAGGAAGCAAGCCACCCAAAATCCAGTAGTGGAAACTGTTTTTAAACACGTTGCGGGCAGGCATGGTGCCAAGACTGAACCGGTGAACAAAGAGCGTTTCGAGCTCGCGCTTGACGTAGTGGGCAAAATTGGCCCAAAAGAACCACTTTTGCAAGCTCGAGGGCTCGCCGGCGTTCTTGTAAACTAGGCCAGGGAATTTGTACAGCACCAAATGGATCAGGATCGGGCCCAGGTACTCAATGAGGTACACGGTGCGCCAGCCCAACTGGGGGCCCAAATCTTTGGCAGTGACCTTGAGTTCGTCTTTAATGTGGAGTGGAGCAAGCGGCTCGTTGCCAATCACGTGGGGTTTGGCCTTGGGGTCATCGATAGCGGCGACCACGGGGCACGTGAGGCGGATACGGTTGGGGTTGAGACCTGAGGCCTTGGCAACCGCGAGGCGCAGCTCTTCACCATTAAAGATACCGGCAGTCTCAATGCTGCCCAATTTCAGGTTGCGGGCCTGAAGAGTGATCATGGGGAAGGAACGGAGTTGACAAAGACTCTCATGAAGCTGGTGCGGTTTTTGCAAAAGCTCAAGAATGAGCACGTGGAAATTGAGCTCAAGAACGGAACTGTGATTTCCGGTACAATTACTCAAGTCTCGCCCAACATGAACACTCTGCTCAAACAGGTCAAGATGACCATGACCGGCCGTGAACCGGTTGCCCTTGACCAGGTCAATATTCGTGGTTCCACAATCAGGCACTATGTCTTACCTGATGAGCTACCACTTGATTCGTTGCTTGCAGATGATGGGCAACGGCCGCGCAACCACGTGCCGAGTAGGAGGCCCACGCGAGCCCGGGCCAGAGGCAGAGGAAGGGGGAGAGCCTAACTCTTTCCTGCTCAGACACTGAACACCAAAAGCGACTCTAAAACCTCATAATGCATATTTAACTATAATGACGAGCAAGCATCTCGCGCTCGGTCTGGGCACGCGTCTCGGCCTGCTCCAGCAGCTGGTCGTCAGTCGGCCAGGTGGTACCGTCCAGCTTGGTACGGGCGGCAATAGGCAGCAGCCACTCGGCCCATGTGTTGCCGAGGATTTGGGACATGTTCTTTTTCCTTCCGAGGTCCCAAATGTTGCCCAAACTTGACATGGTTGGAGCCTCGCGGTACCGATAGTGGATAGCTGCCAGGCTTGTGCGCCAGTTTGTGGCTCCCCGCTCCATGCTCTCGATTGTGGTGACGTTGGTGGCTACCTGGTAAGTTGTGTAGGCGCCAAATGCAAGCATGGAGATGGCAAATACGCCAGCAACGATGGAAAACATCACCAAGTTGATGTCTATTTGGTCTGTTTTGTAGCTAGCGGCCCCAAACCAGTTGAGCAGTAGCACCAAACCGACCCCTAAGCTCAAAGAGCACATTAGGGTCACATACCACAGAAATTGCACAAAATATTTATGGTTGTTGAACCCCACACAGCAGCTAAACCACGGGCAGTGATGGTCCATCCGTAGGCGGCATGACCGGCACGAGGAACAGTGATGGGCCCGATCAGGTTTCCAAACTGAACATTTTGAACAGTACCGGAGTCCACCATCCCGTTTTGAAGTGACGCCAAACTTGATGGCCGCGGGCACCGATTCGGCGCCCATGCAGAGGTCGGGTAGGTCCTGCGGGGCACCTGGCCCCACGTACCAAACCAAATTGTAGCTAATGGCACATAAAAATACAAGGATCAGGGCCGGGGCCGCGAGCAGCACGGCCGCCCATGCGGCAAGCAGGCCCGCGTTCCACATGAGAGTGTAAAGAGCCCACACGAGCAACAGGTTGATGCTCACGCGCGGAAACAGTTTTGCAGTTGTGTTGCACATGTACAGCAGGTGCCGCTCCAGCTGCCACAGCATATCGAGACGGGCTGACAGAGGGAAGCTCAGTAGCAGGGAGGCTTGGAAATATTTAGCTATCTAGTTGTACTTGCCCTGGAGCTCCTTGACGAGCGCAATGTACTTGGCCTCGGCGTCCTCAGTAGAAGTACCCTTGACGTCCTCCCACGCCTGCCACTTGGACTTGCCGGCAAAGTCGAGCATACCGGGCTTCTCGGTGTTGTTGTCGCCGGTGGTGGCCTGCTTGTAGAGACCGTACAGCTGAAGGAGCTCGGTGTTGTTGGGCTTGGTCTTGAGCGACTTGACGTCCTCGGCGGCTTGAGTAAATTCAGCAGAAGGCATGATGATGGAGGGCCGGTGCGTTGGGAGTTGGGGTAAGCTAGTGCTGTGGCAACATGTGATCAAAACAGCATGTGACGCCAGGGAGGCGCGGCGTTGCGGTTAGGCATGTAGTAAACATAACAAAGCGCGTCATATTTTTAGATACATCGATCGGAATTTAGAGATGCAATTGGCATGAGGGGCATGGTCCACCGTCCCAATTGGGCTGGTGCAATTGGTTCTTGTAAAGCAAGAAGCACAAAATTCTATCCAACTATCACAAATTGCCCTACTCTACTCTACTGTGCCCTACGATCGCCCTAGAATCCCCACACCAATCTAATTGAGCTGGCCAACGCCACTTTGCCACATGACAGGGCCCAGTGACGACGGGCCCGCCCCGAGCACCCCGGAACGCGCACCTCCAAGCGCGCACAACTCCACCCTGACATCGCCCGTGACCCCTCGGTACGAACAGACCGAGTCGGGCGAGATTCGCCGCCTCGACGCCGAGCCTGAGGACGAGCCCCAGGACTGGCAGGATATGCAGATCGTCGGCAGTAGCGAGCTCTACAATGACAAAAACGAGCTTGTGCAGCGCGTAGAGTCCCGCACAATACACGAGGAAAGCCACAACGCCGCAGCGGCCGGCTACACGCGCGTCTGGGTCGACGATGATGCCCAAAGCGTAAACTCGCTCGATGAGCGCACAGACCACCTTTTTGATGATGCTGAGGACTCCACGCAACAAATGGCCTCAACCAAGGAAATGCTGGACGGCGAGCAGCGCCTCGCGTACGTGGGATTGTGCCGTGTGGTTGCTGCTCGCACTGGTGCCCAGCTGCGCATTTACTCGCCTAAACAGGACCCGGTCGACAGTTATCTGATTTGGGAACGATCTATTATGCGGCACATTTATGCCCACCTCGAAGTTAGCCCCGACGAGCAAATCATGATTGAGCAACTGCCGACCCACGGCGTGCTGGCCAGCGACCTTACGCCGTGCCTCGTGCGTAGCTCCGCGGCCCTCAAAGACCTTCACGAGGATTCCAAGGCGGTGGTTAGCGCTCAAACTATTGATGTCAAGTGGACCGTGCTGTGTGATTTGTTCTTAAACTTGGTGACACACGGCTCGTACGACGCGCGGTCGCGGCGCCTGCTCGAGCAGGTCGGCGCTGCTTTGGGCGTGTCTGCGCTCGAGATGGCCCAGTTTGAGCGCAAAGTCACCGACGCAATGCAGATTGACGAAGGAGCACAGCAAAATTGGACCGAGGAGGAAATTATTGAGGACCGCCGGAAAGGCAGCCTGCGCCGTAAGTACGCCTATATTGGCGCTGCCACGATCGGTGGTGGTCTCGTTATCGGTTTGAGTGCAGGTTTGCTGGCGCCAGTCATTGGTGCAGGCCTGGCTGCCGGGTTCACCACCATCGGTATTACCGGTACCGGCACATTTCTGGCCGGTGCGGGCGGTGCAGCCACGATTGCGTCGACCGGTGTGGCCATTGGCGCTCGTGTAGGCAGCAAAGGAATGATGCGGCGCATGGGCCACGTCAAAACGTTTGAGTTCCGGCCCGTCCACAACAACAACCGCGTCAATGTGATTGTCTCCATTTCCGGCTGGATGAATGGTAAAGAAGATGATGTGCGCTTGCCGTACTCGACAGTCGATCCGCTCATGGGCGATTTGCTCTCGGTTTATTGGGAACCCGAGATGATGCAGAGCATGGGCCAAACGATTAATATCTTGGCCACCGAGGCGCTTGCCCAGTCAATTCAGCAGATTTTGGGTGCAACCATCTTGGCCGGTCTCATGGCTTCGCTCCAGTTGCCCATGGCGCTATCCAAGCTAAGTTATTTGCTCGACAACCCTTGGAACGTTAGTCTCGATCGCGCATGGTCGGCAGGGCTTGTGCTGGCAGATACCCTTCGGGCCCAAAACCTCGGAAACCGTCCCGTCACACTCGTTGGGTTTAGTCTTGGCGCGCGCGTCATTTACTCGGCGCTCGTCGAGCTCGCAAAGCAAAACGCCATGGGCATTATCCAGGACGTTTTTATCTTTGGCACGCCCGTCACGTTCAACAAAAAACAGTTTTGCAGCGTGCGCTCAGTTGTTGCTGGCCGGTTTGTGAGCGGCTACTCAACCAAAGATTGGGTCTTGGGGTACCTATTTAGGGCCACGTCGGGCGGTCTCAGCCAGGTGCTGGGACTCAGCGAGGCCAAGCTGGATGGGTTTGAGGACAAGCTAATTGAGAATTTTGATGCTACAGAGCTGGTCGAGGGCCACATGGGCTACCGTCGAGCCATGCCCAAGCTGCTCAAAGAGTGCGGCTGGCAAGTGGTGGCCGAAGAGTTTGACGAGATTGAGGACCCTGATCCGGACAAATTGCGCGAAAAGCAGCGCAAACTTATTGAGGAGCTCAGTGAAGAAGCCCCAAAGAAGAAACGGTTTAGCTTTTTTGGGTTTGGCGGCAACAAAAAGAACGAGGAATGGATCGATGCCGCCAAGGACGATGTCTTTGATGTATCGGCCATTGAGACTGAGGTTGCACGTCTTGAAAAGGGGGTGGAGATGATCTTTGATGATGGCGAGCTCCCAGCGTATGAGGGCGAGTCTGAGGGCGTCGACAAACCCGACAAAGAGTCGTCCACCAAGGCGCCTGGCGAGTCCTCGCTGATGCCCTCGCTGACGCCCTCAGCTGATCCCGCTGAGGCAGAAGAGCCTGAAATGCCTGCCGCGCGCAAAACTGCCGCACGTTCCCTCAAAACTGTCGAGACAGGCGCGGCGAGCCCGTTTGTGTACCGCGGCCCCATTGAGGCCCCACGTGAAAGCAGCGTGCCGCCGAGCGCATCACCTCCCGCCAAGAAAATACACATGACTTTTGAATAAATATTTATTGCATAGACTAATGTTCTCTGAATTCCACAGGCGGCCCGAACAATGCTTGGACCTCGTCAGCTTGGAGTGGCGTAATTGTGCATGCTAGCGTGTCTTGGCGCAATGCTCGCTTGCTCTAGAAACTTTAAAGCAAACGCTGGGAGCCTGTCCCATATTTCATGCACAATGGAACCATTTAACCCCACGATTTTCGGAACCAAGGATTGCTGCATAACCCTGCATGTTGCTACATGATGCATAAACACACGTATATAACGTACCCCACGAACCCGAGTTGTCATGCATTTCTCTACTGTTTTACCGCTTTTGCTCGGAGTCCAGGCAGGTTTTTTTGAAGGAGCCAACTTTGAGGAGTTCAAGCACAAGATTGAAAACTCAAAGGACGGAATCTTTGAGCCCAATGGCGAAGTCCGCAGCGACGTGTTTGATACTTGGTCCGACTCGGAGCTCCACAAGTGGCTTAGTTACCACAAACTTGATTCTCCTGGTGTGGACAACACCGGTGCCCTTGTGGCCAAGGCTCGCGAGCACAAGGACAAGCTGATTGCCGACCTCAAGGATTTGGTCGACAGCCCCCCTCCCAGTGAAAAGATTCTCACCAAGGGTGCCGAATACTTTGAGGCTGGCAAGCAGAGTATTTACGACACTTGGTCCGACAGTGCCCTTAGCTCGTACCTCGCTGCTCGTGGCCAAGATGTGCAGGACGCATTCACCCACGAAAACCTCGTGAGACTGGCTGAGCTCGGCAAGACCTCGGCAGTTGACACCAAGGACCGCGTGTCGCGCGCATGGTTTGACTCGTGGACTTATGCTGAGCTCAAGTCTGCGCTCGAGGACCTGGGCGAGTCCGCCGAAGGCACTCGCCAAAAGCTCGCCGACAGCCTCTATGACCAGTACAAGACGCTCAAGGCAAGCGCTGCTGAGGGTAAGGTTGAGGGCAAGAAGAGCGCCGAAAAGACACTCAAGGCGGTCGAGAAGTGGCGCCACGACACGTTCGACCAGTGGAGCGTCGAGGACCTCACCGAGTACGTTTCCCAATTTGGTCCCTCGCCTCCCAGCAAGAAGGACCAGCTTGTGGCTGCTGCTCGTAGCAACTGGAACTACTTTATCTATGGTGAGACTCACCCCAAGACTCTTGGATCTAAGATTCAGTACTATGCCAACCTCGCTGCCGTGCATGTTTCGGCTGGCTTTGGCTTCCTCAAGAGCAAGTTTAGGGATGAGCTCTAAGTTACAATATTATCTAGTAAACTTGTAGTCTTTGAGAACCTTGCGTTCGGCCTGCGACTCATCGACGCCCGGGCCCATCTTGCTCATGATCCAGTCGAGCAGTCCAGTGCGAAAACTCACATCAACCACGGCATTGCGCAACGCCAAGGCCCATCTAGACTCTGGCGCCATAATCCTGCGCACAAATGCCGATGAATCCTGGCTACGCGTCACCATCGGCCGCATGATTTGTTCATAGGCCTCGAGTGCATCCTCAACGCGAGCGTGCTCAGTGAGCTCGCCGGCAAGAACATAGGCACCAGTCATGGCAATACTCGTACCAGTGCCATTAGAGCCAGTCGCGTACCCAGCATCACCAACCAAAGCAAATCGATCCTTGTAGTACTTTGGCAGCTTAACGTAGCTGCTCTCGCTGGCATAAAACTCATCAGACTGATACATTTCCTCGAGGACCTCCTTTGCTACCCAGCCAGAGCCACCAAACACCTTTTCCACATGTTTTTTTAAAGTATCCTCGCTGCCCTGGGCCTCGCGAAACGCCGCCAGGTCGGCTGGAGTGCGCGTTATTTTCATGCAAATGGCGCGGCCTTTTGAGGGATCAAAGTCGGGGCTGAGAGCGAGGAGCCGGCCCTTGTCAGCATTGAGTCCTTTACCGATTTTAGCCTCGCCAGTGAAGTTGCGCTTGGTGGTAAAATAGGCAGCCCACATACCGGTAGGCTCGACGTTGGTGCGAATTGTGCCGCCGAGTCCAATTGCTCTAGTGGTGGAATTGGCGCCATCACATGCAACAACAAGGTCATAATAATTCTTTTTTCCGCTCTGGAACTCGACATTAACACCCTCTGGGCTATTGTCCATCCCAGCTACCTGGTCACCAAAAACGTAGTTGACGTTGGGATCATCCTTGGTGAGGTCTACGAGCACCTTTGCCAAGTCGCCACGCAAAATCTCATACTCTGACACAAGAGACTGCTTTTGATCGTTGCCGGTAGGCATGAGGCGGCCAAATGTAGACCCATCTTTGCGGACAAAGTCAATTCCATCAAATGGTGCTCGCTTCTCACGAATTGTTTGCTCGAGCCCAGGCACTTTTTTCATCACCTCGACCCCACTAAACCTGATGTCAATGCTTTGGCCGCCTGGTCTAATAGTGGGGAACCGCTCGACAACCGTTACGTGGGCACCTGCCCTGGAAAGCCAATAGGCCGTGAACGGACCAGCTACAGAAGCCCCGGTTACTAGGACTTTCATGTTTTTTGTTTGCTGCATCACCCTTATGGTCTGAATTTAACAGTCGAGGCTTACGGCTGCTTTGAAATAGAGCATAGCCGATCACGTGAGACGCATCTCATGCATGTCATCCCAACCATGCAAGGGTCTGTAGATGCATGCATATCTTGACAAGCACTGCGCCTAAGCGATAGATAGCTGTATGACGTAGTTTCTTCCGCTGGCGCACAGTGTACTAGCAGGCCACGCAAATCCATACTTTATATTAATCTATTACTATCTCAAACGGAGCCATCCTCCACAAGCTCGAGGTCTTCAGTTGCCGGCCTGTTGCGAGGTACGTAAAACCTTAGGTCAATTCTGAAAACAAACCACAACAGCAGCGTAAATGTCTGCACACCACCATAAAACACCCAAATAGCTTCCACACTCGAAGGGAACCAAACAGATGCCAACTTGAGAGGACTCGTGCTCATAATATATTCAGCAGTGTAGCCTTGGTTTGCATAACCAACAGACAAAGTACGCATCAGAGTGGCTGACCACAGCAAAAACGCGCTAGGGATAATTAGCAACACAGCCAGCTTGAGAGCAGGGCCATCATACATTTGGTCATGAGCCATACGGTATTTACCTTTCCCAGGGAATTTGTGCATGGGAATAGTAGTTTTGGTCACTCCATAGGCGACAGGCTGGGGGCAAAACCGGTCAAACGGCCCAAAGCTAGTGATCCAGTATGCCTGAGACAAGCACTCTCCTTTGGCTGGCTCTTTGACCTTTTTGCAAAAGGCAGCAATAACAAGAGATAGCGGCGACAGGTGAAAGATGAGGCCGAGAATTGATCCAGCCAGCTGCAACTGCTGCACAGTCTTGAGGGTCGAGTACTCAAAATACCGGTAGTACTGCAGCGAGGGTGCAACAATACACAAAACAAATGAGACCGCGCCCACAACAGGGCCAATCTTGTGCCAAGAAACGTACTTGCGGGAGTTGGGGTGCAAGTAGTCGAATAAGGTATAGGCAAAAATCCAGTTGGTCAAGGGAAGCATGTACTCAGTCACAGTGATAAAGATGTAGGACGCAATGCCAAGGTGAAAGTCGCTGATGTCGTGGCTCCAGCCAATGCGGCAGCCCCACCCAATTATGGCAAGCGGACAATGCAAGAGCAGCAGCACGGACGGCTTGAAAATATGGCCCACCTGCTTGTTACGAATAAACTGAACCAAAAAGAGGCAGAACATCAGGAACATGAGCACAATCATGATGGCGTCGACTACACGCTCTTTAGCGCTATTGTGAGGGTAGCCTCCAACAAATCCAGGGAGCTCGGTAGGAAGCAGCTTGATATTGATACTGGTCCACAATTCAGGATAGTGCTGCTTGAAATATCTGATGGTAAGGGCATAGCCTGAGCTGCTTGACACGTTGCCAGCAAAGCCGTGATAGAGGGCAGCCTCTTGATAGTAGTCGCCCACGATGTTCACAACGGTGGAGTTGCTCATAAGAGTGTTGAGATAGCTCTTGGAAAGCCGTTAAGTAGTTTGCATGCATGCACAGCGCCAAGTTGTGGCTATGCATTGGTTATGCACGGCATGCGCTGCGCTCCACTGCTTAGAGCTAAGCCAAGAACTTCAATGCAAGGAGCTGCGATTTTGGGATGTATAATTTTAAAGCCACCAATAAATAGCCGAGCTTTTTTGGTGTAATCTAGATGCCAACAAGCAAAAGATGTATCATCTCAAGTGTTATGCAAGGTGATGCCGCAGCCGCTAGGAAATGGTCCCAAAGCAGTGTGGGCTTGGAGGGCACAGTTTGAGTGGCTTGAGGATTACGCAGGAACCGGTGTACATGCGATCAGCGTAGGTTATGGCGCAGTTAAGGGAAAGAATCAGGGTGTTTGGTGGATTGGGGTGCTAGAAGGGCCAAAGCCCTACAGTCGAGTACAGCGAGAGGGGATTCTTTGGGAGCTAACGGGCATTGTTAGTGCCTTGAAAGTACAAGACTATTCTCCGCTGGTACAGACACGCACTTCTCCCGCATGTGTTGAAGCCTGAGATAATTGAGGCATGGGTGGCGAGTGCATGTTTGTCTCGTCTGAGACGCTAGAGCAAAATTTGAAGGCTCTTTGAAGCGTATTCAACTTTTCTATCCTATATTAAACACTCCTCTCATCACGCGCACTACATCGAGCCCCCATTGTGAGTTTCGTTGTCTGCGGTCTGTTTTTGTGAATTGCGAAAATGGCAACATGTCGAGGACAAAAATAGATTATGGCAGTGTGCGTCGCGATCCGTCTACAAGGAGAATACTAGCAACAAGAAGACTTATCTTTTAGCCTGATGCAAATATTATGCTCCGCACGAACTGCACTGCACTTTGCACTGCCCGCACGCCTGACTCTGCGCTGAGGCCTGGGGCCTGCCAATGAAACCCAATTACAAGAAATAATAAATAATGAGCGTGCAACACCACGCTAAGGAACGGATCATGCCTATATGTCATTTAATGTCAAACATCCCAGCTTAGCGCACGCGCCACCCACGCGCTAAGCACCATCCATCACATGCAAGCCATTCATGCACAATTTGTCAACTTTGGGAGCGTGCAAATTTGTGGCGCGCGCCACACTTATTTGAGGCACCCCCTCAAACGCTGACTGTATTGGTTGACTCAGCTTTTACTCACAGCTAGGGCTTAGGGCACGCAAAAACCGACTCAGCCAAACATATGTGCGTTCGGCCAACTAATTTCAATCAACACAATGGTCGACAAGAACCAAACCCTTGGCCTACAGACTCGCGAGGGTGAGCTCGTCTTTGGCGTTGCTCGTATCTACGCTTCCTTCAACGATACTTTTGTCCACGTTACCGACTTCTCCGGCCGTGAGACCATCTCCCGCGTCACCGGTGGTATGAAGGTCAAGGCTGACCACGACGAGTCTTCTCCTTACGCCGCCATGTTGGCCGCTCAGGATGTTGCCGCTCGCTGCAAGGAGGTCGGCATCAACGCCCTTCACTTCAAGATCCGTGCCACCGGTGGTACTGGTCCCAAGACCCCTGGCCCTGGTGCCCAGGCCGCTCTCCGCGCCCTTGCCCGCAGCGGTCTTAAGGTCGGCCGCATCGAGGACGTCACACCTGTCCCCAGCGACAGCACCCGTCGCAAGGGTGGTCGCCGTGGTCGCCGTCTGTGAGATATTTCTTGCATATATAATTTCTATAAAAATGCTAATCAGCTTCTTGTGTGTTTGTTACAATTTTGGCTTTTGCTAACTGTCTCGTGACCGAGCCGACGCCTTTTCTTGGCACGTGCGAATCTTCGAGGGTCCGAGATCTTATCTTGCTTGTATGCAAGCGGGTGGCTTGCATCATGCGCGAGTTGGGATATATCTGGTCCATTTAAAGACACAGTTTACATATTTCACTCATATTCTTGCAAATTGCTTTTGCAAATTGCTTTAAGAATTTCTTCGAGCACTCTAGCTCAATTCCTTTATTCCCCATAGCTACCGTGAAGCGACAAGGCGGGGAGATGTACGCCTGGAGGCTCGGGCAGAACAACACAGCAAAGCGCCACCTTCAAAGTTCGATTCTAAGCCCAAATGAGCAATATTATAGGTGATTTTTTAGCCCGATGGCACTTGATCCTCAAATAGAATTCATCACCCAGGGCTACGATACGGCAACGCACGGCATTGCATAACCCTAATCCTGCAGGTTCACTTGTCTGAGGCCCGTCACCACCAACCTCAAAGGCTCAAAATGGATATTCTTGACAGAAGTTATGACGAGACTTACACGAGTGAGCAGCTCAAAGGTGCTCTGTCCGAGCTGATGGCAAAGCTAGAAGCTATAGAGCTGGCCACCGCCAGGTCTTCACCGGCGTTTCGCCAGACTGCGGAGGAGGAGGCCTCGACGCTGCAGCAATTTTCGACCAGGCGACCACGAATTATCAAGCACTCGGCCATCCAAAACAAAATTCTGCATAGTACCGTGATCAAGCAGAGCGCCAGCTCGAGTGAAGAAAGTATTCTTACGCTGCACCAAAACGGTCTTGCGGTAGCCCGTGATATTGAAACTGGTTTGATTCATGAAGCAATAAAGGTTACGCAGGGTAGCGTCATGGCGTTGGGTGCGAGCCCAAGCGGCAGTTTGATGGCGGTGGGTGGGCTCTCATGCACAGTGGATATCTATCCAATTAATGAGGCCTTACAGTCGAGTCTTGGCCTCGAGCGTCCGAAGCACGAGTTCAACTACCTAAACCACCAAGAAGTAGAGCCCATGCCATACCTGCAAACGAGTACAGAGGCCGCCAATGGCCATGGCCAGCCTATCCAGCCAGGGGAGTTCACGTCCAAAGCACCAAACACAATCCAGCTTCAGCGGGAGCTGGCACGATTAGACCCCAAAAAGGCGCTTGAGAGCGTTTCATTCAACCCCCGCGTGAGCCAGCCGTCGCGGTACACAGCTGGGGGCTTCAACAACATCAACAATTATTGTGCCTCGCTCATTGGGCACCAGAGCTCAATCACGGCAATAGAGTTTTTGCACGAGCACCAAGTAGTGAGCGGTAGTGCTGATGGAGCCGCCATGGTCTGGGATGTCGATAGCGGCACTGCCACCAACTTGTTTCGGGGCCACGAGGGAAGCATCAACGACATTACCCCCATCAATGAACGCACGTTTGTTTCAGTCGGTAGCGATGGCTATGTCTTGTTGTGGGATACTCGCGCCGTGGGGGCTCAAATGAGCTTCCAGTCAAGTCAAACTGTGCCCCTCAACTTTTGCGAAAAGCACCACGATCACAGCTTTGTTACTGCTGGGCGTAACCACCTAGACATTTTTGATGCGCGCTCTGGGAGGTGCCTTATCAACTATGCGGTTCAAAACCACAACATTTCTTCGCTGGGGGTGTCTCGCAGTGGCCGCCTGCTGCTCACGGGCTCAAACATTGGCCGGTGCGTCTTGCTGGACGGTATCAAGGGCCAAAGCCTCGGCGAGCTCAAGGGCCATACCGGCACAATTTGCGGTAGCCACTTTAGCGGGCCGAACATTTTGACGGTGGGCCACGATAGCCTGATAAGGAACTGGGTGCATAGAAAGAGGTAGCTAATATATAAGGGATTAAATAGCGCGATCGCGCTTGAGACGCCTGGCCTCACGGTACGCCAAGCGGTCACCACGGTCAGTGTAGCAGCGCTCAGTTTCAGTGCGATCGGTGTAGCAGCGCTCAGCCGAGTCCCGGGTGGCCTCCCGGAGGGGCTCCACCTGGACCCGCTCATGGCGCTGCCCATCGTGCGAGCGGCGGCGGCGGCTTATCCGCACCGTAAACGGTTTGGGAGCAACATAGCGCACATAGAATTGGTGGGCCAAAACAGACGAGGCAAGCGCAAGCACATAGTCGGGCTTGTTGACGCGGGACGGGTCCCATGCCAGCAACGATAGAATGGCGGTACCCAATCCGGTCAATTTATTGTTTTTGGCCACTTCAAAGTACAATTGAGCAGCGTACACCACCCCAAAGAATGCGATAGACCCGGCAGGTGACATGAGTGAATCAGCTAAAACTCTGATCATCATCATTATATACAAACGTAAATATTTATGCGGTCTCAGGGGGTGCAGGAGTGCGCAGGAGCGCGCGCAAAAGCTCAACTGATTGGAGTTTTTGCCCATCTCTGGCGCCGTGTGAGCTCACGTGCCGTGCGCCGCGCATCACGTGCCCTCAATTTAATTGTTGTCCCACAACACCCCCGGAGTGCCTCTCCCAAACGCCTCTCCCAAACCTAAACCTCCCGCACAGGGGTGGCAAGCAGCTTGCTCAATGCACTGTTGGGGTCGGCATAGAGGTCCTTGAATTTACCATACTCAACCGCCTTGCCGCCACTGCCGAGCACAATAACCTCGTTTGCTCGCGAAATTGTCGACAAGCGGTGGGCAATTGAGATGGTGGTCGAGCTCTGGGCAATGAGCTCGGCGAGCGCCACATTGACCAGCTGCTCGCTTTCGCTATCGAGGGCTGAGGTAGCCTCATCAAGCACCAAAATGGCCGGTTTGGAAATGAGGGCACGCGCAATGGCGATGCGCTGCTTTTGGCCGCCGCTCAACTGCGTACCGCGAGGACCCACGGGGGTATCAATGCCGAGGGGAAAATCAGCCAAAAACGTGCAGTTTGCCATCCTCGCAGCCTCGAGAACCTCTTCTCTAGTAGCACCCTGTTTTCCATAGCGAATGTTTTCCTCCACTGTGCCATTGTACAGCACCGGTTCCTGCGACACAACGCCGACGTGCTTGCGCAGCGACCACGGGCTCACATCGCGAAGTTTTTGATCACCAATACTGATGGAGCCACCCGTGGGGTCGTATAGACGTAGCAAGAGACTCAAAATTGTGCTTTTTCCGCCGCCAGACTGGCCCACAATGCACACATGAGTACCGGCGGTAATCTTGGCATTAAGGTCGCTGAAAATTTGCACCGCGGGGCGCGTGGGGTAGCTGAACTGCACCCCTTCAAATTTTATGTCGCCCTTGGGGTTGCGCAGCACCTCACCCTTGTAGGGAGTGACGCACGGCTTGCGATCCTCAATCTCAAACAGGCGCGATGCGGCACCGGCACCCTTCATCAACTCCGAGTAAAAATTGCCCAAACCAGAAATGGCGGTGCCGGCGTAACCAGTGTACAAGATAAACGAGCTGAGCTCGCCAAAGGTGAGGGCACCGGAACTCACCATATTTGCACCAAATGCCAGCAAACCAAGCACAACAGTATTACCGGTAAGTTGCATTGCTGCTACGTAGCGGCCCGTGGCGCGCGCCTCGCGCATAGCAACCCCGTAAACCGAGCGAATGCGCTTGTTGTAAATGTGCACTTCCTGCTGCTCACCGCCAAACAGTTGGGCGGTCCTGATATTGTTTAGGCGTTCTTCACCAACTCTAGTAAGCTCACCGAGCTCGGTTTGAAAGTCTTTGGAGATTTGGCGCACCTTGCGGCCGTACAGCCAGGTACCAATCAGAACCGGCGGCAGCGACACGGTGATGAGCATGGTGAGCTTGACGCTGATAAAACTCATGGCGCAAATACCCATTGAGGCGGTCAAGATCGCCCTTAAGCCGTCGGCAATGTTGCCTGTGACTGCTCTTGCCACGACGTTTGCGTCGGTACCAAGCCGTGAAATCAGGTCACCGGTCCTATTTATATCGAAAAACTCGGCGTCCTGCTCGCAAATTTTGCGAAACGTGCGCGCCCTCAACTTGGAAACGACGCGTTCACCGATACTGCGCAGCAGAGTGATGCGACCGTACGAGGCAGCGGCACCCACGCACAGCATTGCGGCCATTCCCCCCAGAAAAATTGTTGGTTCAAACCCCCAGATCAAGGCTTGGGGGCTGGGATCATTGACTGCATCGAGCATTTTTCCAATCGCTGCCGGGATGGTCAATGAAATGCCCGAAGAGACCACGAGGAACCCGAGGCCGCCGGCAAGGCTCCACCTCTCACGTTTAGCAAGGTCCCAAAGGCGCCGGAACTCGCGGCCCTCGTTCTTTTCGCCGAGCTTTGCGCGCATGTTGACCTGTTGCGCCTGCTGAGCCTTCTCGGTCAATTCAAAGTTGGCCTTGTTCGGCACAGGCTGTTGGCAGCGGGGCCTACACGTGCTAAACAGGCGTGCATGGCCCATGCGAGGGCCAATGCCGCGGCAAACGCCAGGCCAGGGAATCCTCATCATGGAATGAATCAGCACTGAGCCAGCCAGCCAGGTCTGGGCGAGCTTGGCTGGGATGGGCCAAACCAATTAAAAGGGACTGTAAATCTGGGCATCCGAGATCGAGGCGTTTATCATGACTACATAAATCTTTTACTCCTTGGTGACGTTAAGGTCAAGGGGCTTTTGCTCGCCCTGCTTGCCCGAGTTCCACTCGGCAAAACGGACCTCGGAGACATCGAGCCTCTGGGCGGCGGCACGCTTGTCCTCCTTGAGGGCCTGGCGCAGGACACGGCTGGCAATTGCAACGTAGCGGTTAAAGGTCACAGCGTCGGGCTTGGGCATTTTCTTCGACGAGGGGTGTTAGGAGGAAAGGGCCAATCACGCCGGGGACTGTTTCGTAATGACGGTGGCAACCCGTGGCGAAATTTTCAGTGGCGATTTGTGGCAAAAAGTCGATGGGGTCGAGTCCCTTCAAAAAAAATATTTGTAAAGTATTTCCATATATGAGCCTTTTGGATCACTACTGGACCTTAGCTTCTGAGGTACCTGAGGAGCGTATTAACGCCGCCCAATTGCTCATCAAGGGTCTCCAGGAAAAGGACTCGCAGGAGGACTGGGACTATGCATTCAATCGTCTTGTACGCGGTCTCTCCTCCTCGAACGGTGGTGCTCGCCTCGGGTTCTCCATGGCGCTGGCAGAGATCCTCGAAGTGCGCAAGTCACACGTGAGCATTGATCTCTTTTTCAAAAAAATCGCCGAGAATTTTGAGCTTACCGGCTCGCTCAAGGGTTATGAGGAGCGCGGCATCTTGTTTGGTCGGCTTTTCGCCCTGCAAACTATGGTCAAGTCCTCGTTATGGAAACAAGCCACCGTTAACGACTGGAAAAAATATGTTGATGAGGCCCTTGACCTTAGTCTGCGCAAACCTTGGCTCAGAGAACCGGTATTTTTCAGCCTTTGCGAGACCATCAAGGGCGCCTCAGAGCAGGTAATTCAATACGCCTTTGACGGTGTTTCTGAGCGCGACCTTAGCAAAACGTGCGAGGGTATCGCCATCGCCCTTATTGTGGACCCCAAGACTCGCCATGCCCTCAACACCCACAGTGCTTGGCACAATGGCGACCCTCTTCACCGCAAGAACCTGCTCGAGATTAGCCGCGTACTCAAGACTGTTCCGGTTGGCGGCTCCAAAACCAATTCTTGGAAACCCGAGCTGCACTTTGTTTGGCGCATGCTGTTGGCCGAGTTCCTCAGGCCCAGCGGTGATGCTGAGGAGCGCCCCCGCAAGAAGCAAAAGAAGGATAAAAAGGATAAAAAGAAGGACAAGGAGCCCAAAAAGGATGCTATGGACCTTTCGGCATTCTGGCGTAGCGTCATTGACGAAGGTCTCTTGGCTCAAAACTCGTCCACCGAGCGCAAGCTGTGGGGCTATGCAGTGTTCAATGAGTGGGCTCCTCACGTTGATGATATCAAAATTTTGTTTACCCCTAATTTGGTTCGTTCCTTGTCCAATCAACTGGCTCAAAATGACCGCTCGCTGCACAAGATGGCCAAGCTGGTTGTGCAAACTTTGCTGGCCATTGCCAAGCAAGGCAAGTCTGCCGACATTATCACAGCCATTCTCGCCGAAAACCCTTTCTTTGACCACACCTCAAAGAGCAGGACTGTGCAGGACCTCATGACCTGCTCCGAGGACCCCGAGCGCATCGTGAAGCTGCTGCTCGAAATCTTCAACTCTGCTGATACCTTCAGCAAGCGCCAGTGGGCCATCAATAGTGTGTTTACGCTGCTCAAGGCCCAGTCCAACAACGATGTGGCGTGGATCGCGCCGGTGCTCGACACTCTGGTCCCGTTTGCATACTTTGATGTTGCCGGTGACGACTCCAAGCTGGCTGAGCTCGCCCAGCAGCGCGTGAGCTCAATCCTTAGCGTGTCCATGAACTGCACCGCCGAGTCTACCCAGACTTGGCCCTACTATGTCTACAGACAAATTAAGGACTACAAGGGCGAGGGCAACCTAAAGGTCGAGTTTGATGATGAGATCGGTCACAGCCTCCAGCGTGCCGAGCAAACATTGGAAAAAATCCACAAAAAGCGCATGTCCAGCCGGCACGTGGACTCGCCCCAGCTGCAGGCGTTTGAGCTGTTGTTCTCGATGGTCTTGCTGCAAATCTATGCTTCTTCGACTGAGGCTGTGGCTATTGTGGATGAGTTGTTGCTGTGTTACAACAATATCGCTGGCCAGTCCCGTCACCAAGACATCACCGACGAGACTGACGAGGTGGACGCCTCTCAGGTCTTGACCGAGGTCCTTATCAGCTTTTTGAGTCAAAAGTCCGCGCTTTTGCGCAAGCTGAGCGAGGACGTGTGGGGTTCGTTTGCCGAAAAGATCTCTGCCAGCTCGCTGCAGCTTTTGTTTGACATCATTATCGCCAAGGAGTCCCTCGAGGGCCAGTCCGAATTGTTTGATGTGGCTGACGACGAGGCGATGGAAGACGACGATGAGGACGAGGAGGGAGAAGAAGAAGAAGAAGAAGAGGAAGAGGAAGAGAGCTCAGAAGACAACGACAGCGACAACGACAACGAGGGTGAAGACGGTCTCGATGAGGCAGCCAAGTCCAAGCTTGCCGCTGCTCTTGGCGTTGCCGAAACTGACGATGATGAGGAGAGTATGGATGACGAGCAAATGACTGCACTTGACGGCCAACTTGCGGCTATTTTCCGCGAGCGCCAAAACATGCTCAACAACTCTCGCCAGCAGGCTCAGGAGCACGTTACCGCCAAGGAGAACATCACTGCTCTCAAGGGCCGTATTCTCGATCTGCTTGATATCTTTGTGAGCAAGCAGCCATCGAGTCTGTTGTGCCTCAATATCATTGCCCCGCTGCTCAAGCTCATGCAAATCACAAAGGACGTGAATCTTGGCAACAAAGCCCGCGAGCAATTGCGCAAGATCTGCAAAAACACCACTATCAGCTTGGACGACGAGTCGCTCGAGGATGGATTTGGCGTCTTGGAGGCCACACAAGATATTGCCCAGAGCTCCACCAACAAGCCATTGAGCCTCGCCTGCAACCAGGCAGCTGTCTTTACCACCAAGCTCTTGCTCGCAAAAGACAAGACCCTGATTTCTCGCGTCACCCAGAGTTACAGCAGTGCGTTGGAAGCGTGGGTCCTCAACCCCAAGAGCAAGACAACGGCCAATATGTTTATCGATTTTATCAACTTTTTGGCCCAAAAGCGTTGATTGTAGCATTATTCTATTTAAATGAGCATTACTTTATTGTCTAATTTACAACGTTCGCCAGCAGCATGTACGCTAGCGTAGCACCAAGGGGCCGTGGGGAAGAGGCACAGACTTGCAAAAATCGAAAACACTAAAATCTAGCGCTCGATAGCAGAAAATCCTCAAAACAAAAACATATCACGGCATGGCTTCGATCCATGGACTTCAGGGTTATGAGCCCTGCACGCTATCCGGGCTGCGTCACCGTGATTTGCTCGTGTTTACGAGGCTGAACAATTATAAGCTTATAAAACTTTTTTTCAAACATGTGTTATCGAAAGTCAGAAAAAGCAAACCTATGTAAGCATTGTTTTTCTTTGAGTATGAGTCTGGCTGCTCAAGATTTATCTGACTTCTGCACGTTTCTGTTTGCATTAGGTGCAGAAACTTTCTTAAAGCTCATTATTTCACTCCGCACTTTTTCTAACGAGATGGATTTCTTGCTCAATAAAATACATAATACACATTAAACTGATATACCACTTATCTTGTGGAGTTTAGAGCCTCAGATGAGGCCCCCGCAGAGTTGATTGGCTGGAATCACATGTCTCATTTTTCCCATACCAAGCGTGAATCACAGTGCGCATAACTCGAAATTGATCTATCTGGCTACGAAGTTCAACTTGATGGCAGTGTGAGCTCAATTGCTTCTCACCATGCATCTATGCGCCCCATAATCGCAGTGCAGCCAATGCCTCGCTCTTGTGCACAGGGCTTGCCTCAATGATATTCAGCACCAACGTCGCCACCGATTATACACACAGCGAGGTCTGGACCTGATCAACACGACGCGCCTGCTCGTGCGGCTCGCTACGCAGCGACACCAAGCCCTGCGAGGTGTGGACCGCGTGGGGCTCCCCGCCGTAAAAGGCGGGGTCTTCCCCACTCTTCCCCACGAGAGGTCTGGGAGGCGTGGCACCCGTGCTCCGATGGCTCCTTGATGGAGTGAGTGCGCTCGATAAAGGGACCGAGCTCCTGCCATTCTTCTTCTTCTATCATCATAGAACATATCAGCTACCGCTTCATACAGTGCTTCTTTGAATGCTACTAGTAAGGCTTCAAAATAGCCGTCTTCTCCGATCAACAACTGTGCCGGAGCCCGACTCATGTCTTGCAGCTCTTGCTCTAGACTGTCTGGCATTTTCAGGTAACTCAAGTGGTAAATATCGTGGGGAATGTAAATCACGACGCTCAGGTCATCTCGTATACTCTCAGTTGTGTTTAGAAGTGACCTAGCACGATAACATTTATTATCGTCTATATTTAGCACGCGTTTAGCTTTGTCCTCACCTGGCATCACAAATGAAACTGCTATACCTGGGAATTTTAAAAACCGACTTCTAAGGCAAGGCCATTGAGCTCGCATATGCATCCGACTTGTCGTCTTTCAGCCTTCTGCAGCGGGGCACCGTCTCCGACGTCATCAAATTTACCGCAAACACCGTTTCCGGTCGCACGGCCTCTGGCCAGGGCAAGCGCGTGGAGGAGAACCAGGGCAACACATATGCGTATGCTCGTAGTGAAGGTATTACTGGTGTTGTTATCACAGGTAAGGAGTACCCCCAGCGTGTGGCATTTAGCGTGATCCAAAAGGCGTTGGATGAGTACCTTGCTGCCAAGCCCAAGAGTTCCTGGAATGTTGCCCAAGTTTCGTCTGCCACTGCTTTCTCTGCATTGGACGACTATGTGCGCCGGTACCAAGACCCACAGCAGGTGGGCGCCCTGTTCAAAGTTCAGCAGGATTGACGAGACAAAGATTGTTTTGAACAAGACCCTCGAAGGCGTACTGCGGAGAGGCGAAAATCTTGATGCGCTTGCCGATAAGAGTGAGGCTCTGAGTAGCACGAGTCGTCAGTTTTACAAGCAGGCCAAAAGCACAAACTTGTGCTGTCGGGTTATGTAGGCTAAGATTTATTCATCATTTTGATGATTAAAACTCTAGATTGCGTAATTTGTAAAAAGTGTGTCGTAGGCTTCGCCTCTGAAAGATCCAGCCGTAGGGCGCGGGCCACCAGGCGACCATCGATAGAGTTTTAGCCAAATTTGAGAGCTAGTACTAGTCAGTTTGATCATTGGTTTGGATTTTCGAATACTTATGTGCTTTATGTTAGGTTCAAGGCCGAATATCAAACTATGCTCAGCCAACATGAGCAGAACCAAGCAAAGGTGCCAACGATAGATAAACTGAGTCAGTAAGTGTCATCTATACGAAACTAGCCTAGCGCACAACATCACTCAACACTATTTCTCTCTCTGTTTGCAGATTGCTACATACATCGGTCGACTGCAGCAGGTGGTTTAAACAGCTGGAAAAAAGCCAATATATGCGCTGGCCAATTAAACTAGCATGAAATGAGTACTTTACATGGAAAATCTTATAATTATACTGAAACATCGGCCTTGCATGCATGCTGTACTCGCCAAAAGTGACAGGTTCCTTTCGTAATACCTCCGATCCCCAGAAATGGCCATTAGCCTCGAGCTGATAATTATTGTGGCCATTGTGGCCCATGTTCTAATGGGTAATTATTGGATGAATGCGTACGCAACAGCAGATGTCAAAAAGTTACGCCCTATAAAGGACGGGAAGCCCCACACACACTCGAGTCGCCAAGGGTTCCCGGGCAAAAAGAACCGCATGTACATTGTCTATGGCGGCAGTGGCTTTATTGGCTCATGGTTTGCTCGTTACTTGACGCTAAGAGATGAGCTGGTTATCATTATTGACAAGGTCAAGCCCCCTCGCGATGTGATGAAGAGCAATGTGTTTTTCTATGATTTGCCTGAAGAAACAAGTGACTTGATGGATATTCAGCTCAAGGATATTATTGACTTGCACTGGAAGAATAATGCCCAAATTATTATCTACAATTGCTGCTGCGCACGCCTTTATTCGCAGGTCCGTCACCACTCTGAGTTTGACCCCGGCCTGCGTGCCACTGAGGTGCTGGTTATGGCGCTGCGCAAAATCCCCCACATTAGTGTTACCTTGATTAATGTTGGAGATACAATGTGTGAGCGGGCCCCAATTCACTGGATGAGGTGGTGGAGTCGCTCTTATTGGAAGCAGGTCACTCCGCCCGACGATGGTCCTCGCACGAATTTCAGCAATGTGACTCAAGCAGAGGTCGCTACAATTTACGGGTGGTACCAGGGTGCAATTGAATCGCTCATTCTTGATACTCACCACAAGAGTGCAGGCCTACGATCTGAGGGCCTGGTTATCGGTCACATTGGAGACCACTCGCTTGCCGCCACAATTTTCAAGGGTTATGGCTATTTGCACAGCTGGGGTATCCCTCTCGAGTTTGTACATGTCGAGGATCTGGTGAGAGCTGGTCTCTCGCTCGAGTACCGCCTGCTTGACCCCGAAACAAGCGACCAGTACAATGGCAGTATCTTTAGTATATCGGGAGCAGAGACCACGACGCTCGATCATGTCTACGAGTACATCAAAAAGAAGCGCCCAAACTTTTTTGTGGTCCGAATCCACCCGATTGTCGCTTGGTTTTGCGGCGTGATCATGTCGATTATTGCCTCGCTATTTACCACCGAGAGCTTTTACGGGAATGTGAATGTGTTCAGTGGTCCTGTGACCTCGCTGACACTGGCTCGTTTCTACACGGTGCAGGCGGCGCATCTGCGTAACCACCACAATTCCAAACGGTCGAGCGAGATGCTAAAGTATCACCCGAATTTCACCAACATGGGCCCTATTCTCGATGAGATTATTCTCGAAATTGAGGAGCACGAGAGGTTATTAAAGGATAGATAGTAGATCAGGATGGGCTAAAGCCTGATGTCTCCATAACGCACTACCGCGCACCACAGGCGTACCACAGAGGTAATACCAGGGTTAGGGCTCACAAGACCCCCTCGAGCACCCCGTCGTGTATTGATAAATTTCACTCGGGGAGCTTTGTAACCAATGGTGTCTACAGTTTTCAACGTCGCTAGATGGTCGGTATTCGGCGCGGGAATCGCGTACGGATTCCTCCACCAGGCCGGTATTTACACTTCTGCCGAGGCTGCCGCCAAGCAGGCCGCGTTCAACAAAAAGGTCGAGCTCATCAAGCAGGCCAAGGCCGAGTGGGCTAAGCTTCACCCCAAGCAGGAGACCAAGGCTGTCGAGGGTGCTGCCGCCAACCTGGATGACCCCAACTTTGACCCTGCGCAGTGGATTGACAGCAAGGTCAAGGCTCTCGCTAATTAAATATTGTATGTATTTTTGTCTGCGTAAAAATTCCAACTACCTCACGATGAAGCAGCCGGACTCAATAACGCATGCTTTGATATAGCCCATTACCGAAGTATCCAGCTCAAGATGTACTAGAGGCACACCGAGCAGGCACAGGGCAAAGAGGGAGGGGCTCCTAGGCTAGCTTCAAACTCACCAAGGAACGTCCCCTCCCCTAGTGACGCACTCTCCTCATAAAAGAGGAGATGCGCGTCAAGTCTACACTATGAGGGTCACTTTCCACCGCATCAATCAGCCCATCCAGCAGGCCTTCGACCTCGTCCACGTGCACATCGGTGCACAGCGAGATGATATGGCGGAACTTGTTCTCGAGCTCTGCCGAGCGCCGCGTCAACCCATCCTTGAGCTGCTCAAGGTTGGCATTGTTGGTTTTATAGGCTTCGATGCGCGCCTTGAGTGCCGACTCGGGGATCCCCTCGTAAACACTGAACGGCTGGTCTGCATCAATTTCTGCCTCGAGGCCAACCGGCTCGCGGCCTTCTTTGCGCTCGTTGGTACAAAATTTCTCGTCTTCTTGGCGGATGGCCACGTCCAAAGAGCTGATGGTGCGCTGCACCTGGGCCCACTGCGCGCTACGCAAATTAATCGAGGCAACACACTTGCGGTGCTCCTCGAGCTTTTCATTGTCCTGGCGCAGCTGCTGGTGGCACTGTTGGAGGATCCGCTCGCGCGCGTCGAGCTCGCGCTCGAAGTCAATTTCCAGAGCTCTCAACATTTCTTTCATTTGCTCGTGGATTTCTTGGCGCTTTTTGGCCGGCGCACCGCCGCCTGGGCCACCACCAGCGCCTCCAGGGCCGCCCATAGCTGCTTCCTGGCGTGGGGCCGGCTCGGTGCCCTCGTTCAAAAAGTCGACCGGTCTGAGGCCTGCGCGGTTCGAGACTAGCGAGTCTGCACCAACCTCCACAAGCTGGCGGCTCAAATTACGGTTCCCGAGGCGCGCAGCAATGTTGAGCGGCGTGTCGCCATTGTGGTCCTGGCAGTTGACAAGGCTGGAAAACTGTTGCAGACTGTTTCTTTTGACCACCCACTGCAGCAACGTCTCCATATAATACTTGGACGCCTCGGCCCTGCCCGGAATACCCGCAGTAAGGACAATATGGTGCAAAACTGAGCGGCCGTTGCTGTCGCGAATAAACAACGAGGACGCCAGCGCCTCGAGCAACTCCTCAAAAATATTAAAGTCCGAATTGTTTGTGACCAGCACAGACCGCGCAAGGGGCGTCTCGCCGGCGTAATTACCGCGTGTTGGGTGCGCGCCAAACTCAATGAGTGTCTTGACCAAATCAATCGATCCAAGGCTCGAGGCCCAGTGTAAGGCCGTATGGCCAGAATCATCGATCGGTACATCCATTTCTACACCGCTCAGCCGCTGGGCAAGCGTGCTAGGATCGGGTCCATCACCAGAAAAAAAAAGGTCTGTAATCAGCTGGCGAGAGTTTTCATAGGCCGGGTGAGTTATGGGCACAGGGTCAAGAGCCCTTAGCGGAGCCGGATTACCGTTTGCCGCCTCTTTACTCTGAGGTTTTTTGCCCAAATCGTGTTCAATGAGTGGAGCAACCAGTTGATAAATATTGTGCTGGCGAGCCA
This sequence comes from Wickerhamiella azyma, assembly GCA_022577855.1. NCBI lineage: Eukaryota > Fungi > Ascomycota > Dipodascomycetes > Dipodascales > Trichomonascaceae > Wickerhamiella > Wickerhamiella azyma. The sequence continues at coordinate 141,442 of JAKISA010000016.1, forward strand.
ACTCGAGGCCCACCTGGGCCGAGACCCATGTTCCTTGAAATTTTCCATAACCTCCTTGAATCTTCTCGCCTTGGATAACGTCGAGGGCTTTGGCTCTTTTTGGTTTGTCGAGGCCGGCCAGTTTGAGCAGCTGCGTAGCGTTGAGTGCGCCATCGGTAACGCGCCGCATCACTGCCACATCGCCTATAACCAGCTCCAAGACCTCGGTAGCATTATATTGCGCAGAGTACACAGACATTCAAGGCCCTAGCACACACGCGTCCAGATTGCAAGCGTAGTAAGCGCCCGTGCGGGAACGCGCCGCGTCAGGCGGACGCCAAGAGTGAGGTGTGCAATGTGCCTATGGAGGGCCCAGGGTGCCCAATTGGTTGGCCTGGTAGATAAATTACAGCTATATACACAATTGTTGGTTCAAGTGGGTGGTATGAGCGCACTCACGAAACCTAGACGTACGGGTACTCCCAAGGGCGGTCCTTGCGTTTCCATACAAACCGCTTCTTCTTTTCAAAGTACTTTTGGTCGCACTCATTCTTCTTGAAAACACGAATAAACGCCGGGTCCCATAGCTCAGAGGCAATGCCCAGATCCTTGCAGCACCGCATCAGCGCGTTGGACTTGCACCCTTCCATTGCGGTTGTGACGCCCTCTGGATTGAAAAAGTCCTGTTCACCGCGACTTATACTCACCAAGCGACCTTGGCAAACAAGGCCATACTCGCGGGTAACCTTGCGGTTGGTAACCATCGTCTTTGTGCGAGGGGCGATACCCCATCCACCAGGGCCAAACGCACGGTTTAGGATCCTCCGGTACTTGATCTCGGGCAGGTAAAGCAGGCCATCAGGCGTAATCTCGACATCCTCAGCCACCACGGGCGCCAGCAAAATGTCAATTGCCTTGTCGCTGAACGCCTTGGAGCCCAGCCCAGCAAACGAGGTCGACCAGTCAGTTTGGTCTGCTGGCGACTCGAGCGCGTCAAGGGTGGAGATGATATCTTCCCCGGTGCTCAAGTCAAGGTCTTCAGTGTCGACAGGTTCGGATGCGGCCGCTGTAGCAGCCTTGGGAGCCGCTGGAGCCACCGTAGCAGGGGCAGGAGCAGGCTTGGCCACAGGCTTGGGAGCGGGTTTGAATGCAGGTTTAGGAGCAGGTTTGGCGGGTTTACTCGATATTGGGGCCCTCTGGGTTCGGAAAACGCCTCGTGCGGCTGTCGTCGACAGTCTTCTAATCATGACGGTGAGCCGAGCCAGCTCCTGGGTGTACTAAGTAGGCAGGATCTAAATAAATTAGAGGCACTTGAAGAGAAACACTGAGCAATGGTCGATCTCATGAATTCCCTTTTAATTCTTTTTTTGTCCATTCAAGACACATGCTGCACTGTCTATTTTATGCTTGCAGCTAAATATTGCCAAACAAAAACTCCTACACCTCAGCCCCCCCAGCGACGTCATGAGCTGAGCCGCCATAAATTATTTGAAACAAACAGTGCGTGTCTCACTTCAAGTGGTGTCCTGGCCTTTACGCCTGTTGTATCACTTTACACGTAATGGCCACCAAGGCAGCAGCAGCCACCAAAGTAGCCAAACAAGAGCCCGCGGCGGCGCCCCAAGCACCGCCCAAAGTGTACAGAGCCCCCAACTGGATGCTTTGGCGCCTTGTTATTGTCGCGATCTCGTTTGCAACCCGCTTTTTCCGCCTTCGCCACCCCGACCAGGTCGTGTTTGACGAGGTCCACTTTGGCAAGTTTGCCTCATACTACCTCCAGGGCACGTACTTTTTCGATGTGCACCCGCCAATGGCCAAAATCCTCATTGCTCTTGTGGGTAAACTCGTTGGTTATGATGGCTCGTTCCTGTTTGAAAATATCGGCCTCAACTACAAGACGAGCGGCGCTCCCTACGTTGCGTACCGCGCATGGTCGGCATTCCAGGGTGCCCTCATTGCTCCACTCATCTTTGAAACCCTCAAAGACACTGGGTTCTCGTTGGCTGGCACACTGTTGGGCACCTCGCTCGTGCTGTTTGACAATGCCCTCGTGACCCAAACTCGTTTGATTCTGCTTGATGCTACGCTTGTCGTCACTGTGGCCGCGTCAATTGCGTGCTACGCCAAGTTCCGCAACCACAACCACTACAGCTTCAAGTGGTTCTTTTGGCTGTTTATGACCGGTGTTAGCCTTGCCGGCGTGATTTCGAGCAAGTATGTGGGTGTTTTCACGTTTGCCATGCTCGGTTTTGCCGTTGCCCAAGACCTTTGGGCGCTTCTTGATATCAATGCCGGCTTGACGTTGAGGCAATGGGCAAAACAGTTTGCAACGCGGTTTTTTTTGCTGATTGTTGTTCCATTCGGCATCTTCCTGTTTTGGTTCTGGCTCCACTTTGAAATGCTGCCCAATTCGGGACCCGGAAACGACCACATGAGCGCCTCGTTCCAAGAGACCCTCAAGGCTAATCCTACGGTTCTCAACGCCATGCAGATCAACTACTTTGATGTGGTCACCATCCAGTCAAAGACAAACAACTTGTACCTAAGCTCGTTTGACGCAAAGTACCCCATTCACTATCCTGACGGCCGTGTCTCGACCGGTGGCCAGCAGGTGAGTGCCTGCGAGGCCGAATCCAGCAACACCCAGTGGCAGATTTTGCCCGAGGACCCCAACATTCAGTTTGAACCTCAAGTCAAGATACCCATTCTCGGCTCGGACAATGTGGTGCGGTTGCGGCACGTGGCCACAGACACCATTTTGGTGACCCACGACGTGGCCTCGCCCGGCTGGCCCACAAACGAGGAGTTTACTACTGTGCCGCTCGAGAAGGCTTTGGGCGACAAATACAGTGATTCGCGGTTCCGTCTGCATTTGCCGCGTGACCCTGGCCAAGCGGTGCGCACCGATATCACGCGGTTCTACCTTGAGCACCTGAATACCCCCGTGGCAATGTGGATGTCTGAGCGTGAGCTGCCTGATTGGGGCTTTGGTCTCGTCGAGATTAACGGCAACAAGCAGCGCGACGACAAGTGCCTTTGGTACTTTGGCGACATCACTTCGGTCGACGACAAGCAGTCGCGCCGCCAAGAAAAGGACAAGACCGTGACCAAAAAGAGCTTCTTGTCCAAGTACATTGAGCTTCAAGGCACCATGTTCCGCTCAAACAACAATCTCAAGGACTCGCACCCTTACCAGAGCGACCCCATCACCTGGCCGCTGCTAGTCAAGGGCATCAGCTTTTGGAGTTCGAGCGCCGGTGACAAGAGCCAAATCTACCTCATTGGCAACTATGCTGCGTACCTGGTTGAGGCTATTGCCCTGGTTGTGTATCCTGCGCTCATCCTGATTGATCAAGTGACCCAGTTGCGCAAGTACCCTCTCATGACCGAGTACTCGCGCACAAAGCTGTACGGGCCGCTGCTGTGGTTTTATGTCGGTTGGGCCATCCACTACTTCCCGTTTTTCCTTATGGGCCGTCAGCTGTTTTTCCACCACTACCTGCCCGCCTACATCATTGCGGCGCTGCTCACGGGCGGCGTGTTTGACGTGCTGTTTGGCCAGGTCGACACGCCAAACACTCTGCAACCCAACAAGAGCTCCAAGCTCGCGCTGCTGCCCACCCTATTTTGCATTGCCTACTGCTTTTACCAGTTTGCACCCCTGGCCTACGGCACCCCCTTGAGCACAGAGCAGATCCAGGCCCTCGAGTGGAACAAGATCATGCTTCACTTCAACAAATAGATACATACAGCTTATATGCCACGACTGACCGGTTAAGGGTTTATGCCTGCCAGCCCTGGCCAGCCCTGGCCTGCCTACCTCACGGCCTCCCCACCCTCTTGCTAGCTGCTACACCCTCTAGCTACCACCGTTTAGTCAATTTATGTCGGTCAAGGCGGTGATTAAATCGCTGGAGCAGGGAATCTCCACCGGCACGCTCAACGAAGAATCAATTAATGAGTACATTGACAAGTTTTTCCCAGCAGATGCGTCCCAGGCTGAGCGCCTCAATGAGGATCTCGTCAAGATCTACAACGCCAATACCGAGGACCAGCGGCCTCCCGCGATCCTCATCGTGGGAATTACCAAGCTTTTGGGGCTCCTCAATCAGCCCGGAATCCTTGAGAACTGGTTTGGTAGCCTCGTACCCTATGCTGTCGACAGCAGTGGCATCAACAATAATCTGGCCGAGGCGTGCCGCGATTTCGTCAAAAAGGTATTTGAGCAAGAAGACGAGGCTATTTCCAAGCAATATATCGGCTGGCTCGTCGAGATCTATGTTAAAAAGGACATGGGCGGCTGGATCACCAACCCCAACGTCACAATGGAACGCCGGCGGTTTATCCGGTTCAATTGCCGCACGATTTTGCTCGAAGTGTTCCCCAAAACGGTGGAGACAAGCGCCGAGATTATCAACAGCTACCTCGTCCAGCGCGAGCACCGCCTAATCTCGTTGCAGCTGCTTTCCGAGTGTGTGTCCAAGTGCGACCAAAGCAAGCTTTTCAAGGTCCACGACCTGGAAATCATCAAGTCGCTGTACAAGTGCTTGGAAAACGACCAAAGCAGCACCAGCTTGTCGATTGCCGAGACCACATTGGCGATGATTCTGCCCCACATTTGCGACAAGCTCGTGCCATCTCTTGGCAGAATATATGCGTGTTTTGGGCGCCTAAGCAGCTGGGACCCCGTGAGTGAAACTGAGCCAATCACAGGGGAGGATACAGCCCCTGAAGGGGACTGGCAGGTGCTTCCCTCAAGTGAGGAAGAGCAGGCACCCTCGACCGAGTCGCTGTACATGATTATTTATGGACTTTTCCCCAACAATACCCTTGCCTTCTGCCGCGACCCCAACCAGTACCTCAAGGAGGCCCAATTCGAGCTCCCGTTCAACGACTTTTGGAATGTCCCGGCTATCAAGCACAACACCGAGCAGCTGTTTGGCGTTTACTTGCTGCACCCTGGGCTGCTCAACTCCTCCAAGGAGCAGGAAATCCAGACAAATTCAACAAGGTGGCAGAGCTACCGCAGCACCGTGCACATTATCATGCAGTGCGTGGGGCTGCATGCTGCCTCTGTGGGCCACCAGCACGAGACGGAGGACCAGCAGCTCAACTCGTTACTTGCTGAGCATTTGAGGCTATTTAAATCAAATATGGCCCGCTCAAGCGTGCAGCCTCGGTCGCGCAGTAGCTCGCGGCCGTCCCGCAGCAGCTCGCGCCCATCGCGAACTTCGCGGTCGCCCAGCGTGTCGCGGCACAATTTATTGACGAGCCCTGCTCTGCCCCCGGCTCCTGCTGAGCGTGAGGGTAGTGCAGGTGCGCAAAACTCGGACGAAGAGAGCGCCAATCGCCGGCGGTCCAAATCGCAGCCCCCGCAGCCCAGCGAGCTTGGAGCTCTGAGTATGATGGCACCGCCCACGCTTGGCCTCAGTACAGCAAACACAGCTGTCAATTCACCGGCTTTGGGTCCCATTTCGTCAAGCACTACGACCCTGATGAGCGCCGTGCCGAGCGAGGCAAGCGAGTACTTTTTCCGCGAGCTGCTGCTGTGCCGCAACGAGCTTGACTTTAGCAACTTTAACCGGTACATTTTGGAGCGGCGTCTCGTCAAGATCCAGAAAAAAGTGGCCATGCTCGAGATGGGCAACATCAGGGTCGAGAACCTTGTGCAAAAAAACAAGCAGCTGGTGGCCCGTATTAGCGTGCTTGACCAGGAGCTCGTCAAGTCACAAAAGAGTGCGCGCACCTTGTTGAATCAACGCACCTCGTACGAGTCCAATATTCTCGAAAAGAACAAGGAGCTCAAGCAACAGCTGCGCGACCAGCAAACGCTCACCGACGAGCAAGAAGAGGAAAAGAAGCGCCTCAAGCACCAGATGCAGGAGCTGCAGGCTTTGACCGACCGCCGGGGCGCTCTAGTTTCTGAGCTCGAGCTGAATGTGACGCGCCTCACCAGCAAACTCGAGCAGCTGAGCGTCAAGCGCCAGCAAGAGGACGACACGCTCAAGGTCGAGATGAATGACGACTTTGACGAAGGGGTGGCGGAAAAGATCGACCGCAGTGAGCGGGCCGCGCTCGAGTCGCAACTACAGCGCCTGCACCTCGAAACCGAGGGCACCTCGCACGACTATGAGACGCAGCTGAGCGTGCTTGAAAAAGACAAGAAGCGCCTGCAGCAGCTTGTTGCCGAGCAGCAACAACGTATTGATCAATCGTCCGTGCTCGCGCAAAAGTATGACACCACGCGACGCAAGGTTTCCGAGATCCAGGCCCGCAGCGCCCAGCAGTACGACTCGCTCAAAAAGGCCCACGAAGAGCTCTTGCAGCGGTACAGCACCACCGAGCGCGAGCTTAGGGCGCGCCGCGTGCACGATGAGGAGCGCATTAATGAGTTGCGCAGCACCCTGGCCACGACGCAGCCGTTCCAGTCGGATAGCGAGTCGCGGTTCGAAATGAAGGTGCGTGGCGGTAGAGGCGGTGTACAAAAGCGCTAGCGCTAGCTAGCAAAAGCGTTAATTACTTATTTAAATAATATGCAGGGTCTTGATCAGGCTCTTTCCACTTGAAATCGTCGCGGTGCGTCCAATAATCTGCATACTCCAAATCGACTCGCCGCGGTTGGCGCTCGACTCCCACCCTTGCCAGTAGCTGTGTAAGGTCGAGCTCAGAGTGATGCTGATGCTGTGAGCGGTGCCAATTCTCGGTAGTGGTGCCGATATTATCTTCGTACCACGCTACAATATGGTCGCACAGCCCCAGCAGCCTTGGGTCGCGTTGGCTCGAGGGGGTTGTTTGCTGCCATTTAACGTACTCGAGCCGTGCAGGAAGCAGGGCAGCCACTCCCAGACCGCACCAAAAGGAGGCAATAAGGGCACTGATGGGCATGGCCCACACGCTTGCCGTGCATCCGAGCGAGGCTACGAGGTAGGGTAGAGGTCGCGAGGGGACGGGTTTGGGCAGGTATTGCAAGGCAGAGAAAGCGCTCTCGAGGTTTTTCACTTGGAGATATGAGCGAATAGCTAAGGGAACTGCCTCGGGGCAGTGTTGGAGGATCCAGTATGGAGCTGCTGGGGCCTTGAATGCGAGTAGCTGGACGCTAGGGTTTTTCAGAAGAGTGTAAAACTCGGGCGAGTTATAGATTGAGTCGAGCTCGACCAAAGGCGATGGGAGCCTAAACGCAGCAAACTCGACTGGGATAGGGGTTGCGCTAAGGGCTGCCGCCTTGAGCCTGGCTATTCGCCTCAGCATTAGATAGCCTCAGGGTGTGCGTGGGAGCGCATAGGTGGGCGTAGACACACCCATACACGCCATTGAGCTAGCACCGACCACTCTCGTAAATAATAATAATAACTATGCATTAGCAGGCACAAGAAGAGTCCTGTTCCTGGTTAGAATCTAGGGCGATGGGAACAGCACCGATCCGGCCCGTCTGTTGGGGCTGGGGCTGCTCGTCAGGGATAGCGTTTGCAATCGCCAAAAAGATCTTGCGCACATTCTCGCCCGTCTTTGCCGAGGCCTCAAAGAACAGCAACCCTTCTTCCTCAGCCAACTTCTTGCCATCTTCAGCATCCACGCGCTGATCAGACTCGAGATCGGTCTTGTTTCCCACAAGGGCAATCACAATATTGGGTGCGCCCTGAGCCTTGAGCTCATTGACCCAGTGGCGAGCCCGGATAAACGAGGCGGGCTTTGTGACATCATAGACAACAACGGCGCTCTGGGCGTTGCGGTAGTACATGGGCGCAAGGCTCGCGAACCGCTCCTGGCCAGCAGTGTCCCAGATCTCAAACTTGACCACCTTGTTTTGCAGCGTGCACTTTTGGGTCAAAAAGGCCGCGCCAATGGTGGGCTCCTTGTTCTCCTGGAAATCGTCGCTCACGAACCTTAACACCAAGCTCGACTTGCCGACCGCAGCCTCACCCAAAAGTACCAGCTTGACGTTCGATACCGGCTTTGGGGTCTCCATAATAAAGATAAGTGTAAACGGGGGGCAATCCCGGTTTGGTAATCTTGTACTTCTACTTGGCTGCGGTCACCTGATTGACAATGTACTTTGAGGAGCTCGGCATTGACCCCGAGGCAACGCGCCAGCAAGCTAGGCAAATGGCCCGCGGTACTCTGGAACAGAGACTGATGCTGTACCTGCAGCGATTCGGCGAGGAAGGGCTCGAGGCCGGAAGCACAAGCGGCGGGATGCCTCAGACGTTTATCGATGGCTTGGATCGTGTAAGTACCGCCAAACTCGAGGGAGACTGCCCTATTTGTGCTTGCGATTTCAAAGAAGACAAGTACCCGCTTGTGGTTGCCTTGCCGTGCCCCGGTCGGCACCGGTTTGACCTCGAGTGCGTAGGGCCCTGGCTCGAGACTAAATCGACCTGTCCCATGTGTCGCCACGATTTTACTAAAAAGAAGGGGCTCAAACAGTCTACTATTGAGGAAGATGTGGATGATATGTACGGCTAGTGGCGCCCCAACTCTTCTCATTATGCCACCTCAACAGCCTCAGCTCGAGCGGTCAGAGCAGCCTTTGACGCCGCACTTGACGCCCCAGCAGCAAGTTGCGGGTATTATTGCCGAGGCTGAGGTGCTTATGGACGAATGCGTGACTACATTGAGCCCGGCAGACTTTGACGTTGTGATTTCCACGCTCTCTGATTGGCGCCAGCCAGGGCGCCTTTAAAGTGTTGAGCGGGGTTAAGCGGGGCGTATGAGGGCTAGATTCTGAATAAGGGCCATTTGGGGCTGCTTGATGGCGTGTATTCACCAATTTTTCACTCCTGGCAAATGCCGAAGCCTAAACTATTTACGCATAAATTGATGTATTAACGCCGAGATCTCCTTGTGCGAGACCTTCAAATCCACAAATTCGCTCGGCACGAGCCTCAATTTGTGGCCCTCAACCAAAATCGGGTCTTGTGGGGTCACGGCTGTTTCAAAGCACACGGTACCTGCACGTGCTTTTGGCTCTACGCCGAGGCTTTCGATAGGGCCCAAACTCTCGAGGTGTGACCTGAGCGCATTAATGTCTAGCGTGGGATCAATGTTGACCACGAGAAAGCTCGTATGTGCGCCATTATCACTCTTGTACCCATCCAAGGCCTTGGTCACAGCTGCCATAGCTGGGCTCTGAATTTGGGCTGGAGCAGACCCAGCCGCAAGTCTCAGGTCGTACTCGCGCTTTGACACCTGCTGCGCCTGCCGCGTCTCGGCCGTCAGGGCTGCATGCTTGAGCAGTTGTGGGGTGGCATTGATTCGAGTTTTGGCGGCTTGGTGCACGGCAAACGGCAAACCAGTGTCGTAATTGCGATAGCAGCACTGGCAGCAGTTGTTTTGCTCTGCGCACGACGGGCAAAACCGCGTTTTTTCTTGAACTTTGGTGTGTTTACGCCAGCTGAAAAATGGGAAAGGCCGCGTGCACAGTGTACACTGCGACCCCTTTAGGTCTCTAACCAATGTTAACTTTTCAGAATTGCCTAGACATTTGCTACAAACGCTCGGCAGCTCGAGCTCCATTCCATCAATTTTGGGTTGGTTTTAGGGCTGAGGCTGCCGTGATTACCTAACCAAAGTATAAAACTCTCCCCCACCCCGGCGTATCAACCCCCTGAAGACAAAAAAAAAAGGTATGTTGAAAGGATGTCTATGAATTTCTTCAACCGAATAATTTGAGGACAAAAACTTAACTTTAACAAAACCACTGATCAGCTGCTAACCAGATTTCCTATTAAATAAACCTAAAATCCCATAGATCGACTGAATCGAGCAAAAATCGCGCGGATCGATCCGGCCCAGGAGATCCACCAATAGCACGTCATGCCAACCGTTGAGATTCCATGCATGCCGTGCATAATGGGCACAGCTTGCATAAATGGCAGAGAAAATACCTCACTGAATGCTACGTCGTATGAGCTCCTGCAATCGTTCTATCTTCAAGTTCCAGCCCGAGGACAGCATTGAAAAGCTCCTTGCCGGCAACAAGCAGTGGGCCTCCCAGGTTGACTCAAAGGTTCACGAGGCTAATGCAGCCGGCCAACAACCGAGCATCTTTTGGATCTCGTGCGCCGATAGCCGTTACGGTGACTATAGCACCGGCGTGCTTCCTGGCGAAATCCTTGCGCACCGCAATGTGGCCAACTTGGTGCCCAACTGCGACCCCAGCAGCCAGAGCGCTCTGCAGCTCGCCATGCAGGTGGTTGGCTGCAAGCACATTGTGGTTTGTGGCCACACCGAATGCAAAGGTGTCAAGACCACCTTGACCAACGAGCGTGTTGGCGGTAGTCTCGAGGCCTGGCTCCGCAACTTGCGCGATGTGCGCGCCAAGTACGCCAAGGAGCTTGACGCCATTAAGGACGATTACCAGCGCGAGACTCGTCTTGCTGAGCTCAATGTGCGCGAGCAAGTGTACAATGTGCAAACGAACGACATTGTGCGTGAGCACATTAGGACCCGTGGTGTCCAGGTCCACGGTTTTATCGCCAATGTGTCGACCGGTATCATTTCACGCGTTGATATCCCCGAGGACCCTGATCTCAAGTACTACGCTGTGGATTAATTCAGGACTGCCTAATTTCATAGATTTTTCTAGACTCCTTGCATGTGCTTTGCTCCTCAAAGGTGTCCCCCTTCTCCCAACCTTACACAATGCGGATCGGTGCGCTGTCATTTTTGTTTGGGCTTGGCCTGGCCAAGGTCATTGAAGCCGACGACAAGACCATTGACGCTCTTTTGGAGAGCGGTGTGCCCACTTTGCTGAGTTTGCACGCCCCCTGGTGCGGCCACTGCAAGACGTTTGGCCCCCAGTTTGAGGAGCTGTCGGAGCAGTACGAGCACGCTCAAAACAAGATCCAGTTTGTCAAGGTGGATGGCGATGCCAACCGCAAGACGGCGAAAAAGTTTGACGTGACCCATTTCCCCACCCTTAAGTTTGTCGAGGGTAAAAACGTCGAAGATGTGGCGCGCCGCGACTTGGCCACCCTCGAGGCCCTCATCAAGGCCAAGACCAAGGTGACGCCGCAAATAGGCTCGGCCAAGCAGAGCACTGAGCGCGACTTTGTGGTGCACATGTCTGATTCCGATCTTGAGGAAAAGGTCAAAGACAAACACGCCATTGTTGCCTTTACCACCACCTGGTGCGGCCACTGCAAAAAGCTCAAGCCCGAGTGGTCCAAGCTTGGCGCTCTCTATCACAATGATGATGACATTGTGATCGGTTCCGTTGACTGCACTGATGGTGCTGGTGATGCCCTTAGCAAGCGCTTTGGCCTCAAGGGGTACCCCACCATCATTTACTTCCCCAAGGACGGCTCTGAGCCGTTTGCCTATGGCGGCCAGCGCGACGTCAAGAGCGTTGCCGACTTTTTCAAGGCCGAGGGCGCCTCGCATCGCGAGTCGAGCGGGTTTTTGAGCAGCGATGCCGGTGTTATTCAAGAATTTTCCCACTTCGCATCCTCGGTAATTGGCGCCAGCGAGTCTGCAGTGGCCAAGTTTGTCAAACTTTTGGAGCAGAGCACCAGCCCGTACGCCGCGCAGTACCTCAAGTACGTGCCTAAGGTTCGCGAGGGCGGCAAGTCGTACATCAAAAAGGAGCGCAAGCGTCTCCAGGGCCTCATCAAGGGCCAGGTTACCTCCAAGACCCGCGACAACCTCACGATCAGAATCAATATTTTGCGGTCGTTTTTGCCCAAGAAGGATGCCGAAAAGGACGAACTTTAGGCGTCTTTTTCCCAGGGGTATCTTGCTCCAGGGGCCAGGATCGCCCATCGCCCCTGCCCATCGCTCCTGATCACTCGGCTTGTCCTTAGTCACCCAAAATCATAGACGGTGGTTGGAGCTTTTTAGCCTGTTTTATGTAGTTATGAGTCCAAAACACCCTCAATTCTCGATCACAAAAGAGACCCAAGGCGTACTGTACTCGGCGTACCTGCATATACCCCTGAACCGTGCAGCCGGGGGTCCCAACCCCTGATATGCGTGCTGCAGCCGGTGCGAGATACTATTCTCTTCTGCACTCGAGTGCATTCCAATAAAATATCCTCGGGTATATCATCAAAGAGAATAACCGGCTCTTGGCATAATATCTAGTCATAACACCAACTCGACCAACAAAGCCATCCGCAGACCTTGCCGTGGCCTGTGCGCCGAAACCCCGAATGTTCAGCAAGCCAAGAAACCATTACTACTCAACAACATGGTCAAGCAGGAGCGCTTCTACACCAGCGACCAGCCGCCCACACTCCGCTCGCAGCCATCCATTGACCACGGGCCTAGGGCCACGGCGCCGCCGCCGTCCTCGGCGTACCCGTCCAAAGATGAGCTCAAACACAGGCGCCAAACGTCTGAAGCGCCGCACATGGCAGTGCCCTTTCACATGCGCACTGCCTCCATGGGGCATCACCGCGACTTGAGCACTGCCTCAACAATATACCCTATCGAGTCGCCAGCGCTAACCTCGCCGCACCCAGAGGATCACATGTTCAGGTCGGGATTTGGGGGGCCGTATCCATACCCACACCCGCACTCATATCCATCAAAACAGCATAGGCTCGTGGCGCCCCAGCAACAACCCCCTCCGCCGTACTTTAATCCATACCACCGCCAGGTGATGGAGCAGCACGAGTACGACCCGGCATACAGTAATTTGGGGTCTCCGGGCCCGCTCATAGCTATGAGTCCACGACAAGGCGGTATTATGCAAGGGTTTTCCGGCCTCACGCCGTTCCTCAATGTGTCGCCGTACCCCGACTCTGCCGACCCAGGGGCTGGCGCCGCCAACAAGCGGCACATTACGCCCGATATTATGGGGCCTGAAGCCGCAAAAAACAAACGCATGCGCCTCGAGGAGCCTGACGACTCTGTGTTCGACATTCCGGTATCAGAGTACAGCGAGCGAGTCACCCAAAAGGAATGGTCTGAGGACGACACGGCCGAGCTGCTGGCACTACTCGAGTCTGCAGAAAAGCACAAGTGGCGATACATCAGCGACAAGATGTACAACAAGAGCCAGCGGCGGATCCCGAGCCTTGCTTGCGCACGCAAGTTCAAGGATATGTTTGGCGTGCCTGAGGCGTCCTCTACACTCGACACCAGTCTGTTTTATGTGGCGCTGCGCAGAGGGTGGGGTACAATCAAAAGCGAGAGGACCTCAGCTGAGCAAAAGCAAGACGAGCAGCGCAGGCGGCAGTCGCGGTCGACAGATTAGATTGACTTGGGTACCCACAAATGACCTTGGGTTCTTGGCCGCGCCGTGTAGGCCCATGGGTGGAGTTGAGCAGCTGTTGATGCGCAGGAAGCAGGAGGGAAATTAGTGTTTACGATGAGGGTTTCATGTTAAAAACCTAATGTCGCCAAGACGCAGTGTGGGAATATGCACATACCAGGGGACAAAAATGGCCTTGGCGACGTGCTATTGGGTGCTTTTGTTGCTCCACAGCTTTTCCGAGGAATTTGAGGGTGCGTCTATTTGATGTACGACTCAAACATGTCTCTGGCGGGTCAAACAAGGCCCCTCCGCTGCGCCTGCGCCTGCGCCTGCGGGAGCTGAAGCTGGCACGCCATGCTCGCTGAGCTTGCTCTGCGCATGCTTCATGGCTGCCCAGTACATAATTGCTTCAGAGATACTCCAAACTATAAAAAGCTTTATTTTGAATGCAGGTTCATGCAGCGTAAGCGCTATTTTTTGGTGGGGACACTCTATGCATCTAGATTTATTTGTGCCAACTTTTTAGACGATATCGGCTGAAAAGCTTTGTGAAAAAGCTCTCATTCTGCGAAAAACGCCCCAAATCCACCGACTTGCATGTCTCATATAATCAGCTGTAATTACATGCATATTTGAGTGCAGCTCAGACTGTGGTGGATTTAGACCGTGTCTTTGTCGTACCGAGCTGAAATTCCGGGATAATGTGCGGGTCAAATAGGCCAGCTCTAAACGCAGTTTTAAGTGCCGTTTTCGCCAAAGCCCAGCTAAATAAACATGCATAAATCAAGCGAGTTACCCCTTTGGGGTGTGCCCAATGGCCACCCCGTGAGATGCGGCTCTACCGACTTAAAAAGAAGGTCGAGGGCACATCTGTCGACATGACTTCCACAACCTTTGCCAAGTTGCGGTCTCTGCCCTTCACCGTCACTCTGCCAGATGGATCTACCCAGGAATACTACCTTGGAGACCTTGATACCATGATGTCTCAGTACACCGGAACCTGCACAGTTCTCGGGTGCGGTATTGGAGCTATGGTCATTTTGTCTGTTATTCTCACCATTGTTGCTCGCAGCTACCGCAGTGCCATGTTTTGGATGCACCAGTCTTCATTTATTTTTGCAATCACACAGTACTCGATCCTGCTTCGCCAGTACATGGAGCCCGACCACAACTTTGCTGCTCTATTGACTGGTGCCTCACTCACTCGCTACGCTGCCAATATTGGCGTTGCCGGAGACTTTATTGCGCTGGGCGTGATCTCCAGCCTCATGACCTGCCTCGGGTTCCAGATCTTTGTTGCCTACAAAAACTTGCAGAATGCTGCCATCAAGTGGTGTGTGTATGGCTTGTTCTTTGTTGCCTGTGCTCAGACCTTGGTTGTGTGGATCTACGAGTTGGCCATTAATACCCGTTCCAACCTTGGCACCTTCTCGTCGGTTGAGGACTCATACGTGACTGCGTGGACTGCCAATGCATTGTGGCCGAGCTTTGGTGCTACTGCATGCCTTGGCTCAGTTATGCTCACTTGGCGCTTGTTCACGGTGGCGCGCTCGCGGGCCAAGCTTGGCTTGGAGCAGTTTGATGCCATCCACATCATTTTGATTGCTGCTGTACAAAACGGCACGATCCCTGCCTTGTTCACTATCCTTTCGTTCCACTTTGCCTCAAACAGCTCGTTTGCCGAGGGCATTGGAATCTTGACCACAATGCTGTGCTGCATCTTTTTCCCCATGGGCTACATTTGGACCCAGGCCAAGCGCTGGACCGATATTGACGCCAACCGCCGCAGCGACGATATGAGCCAGCACAGCAAGCGGGCCAAGGGCACTGTTTACTGGAGCTCGCTGCCTGCCACCGGTGTCTCAGAGGCCTGGGCGACGAGCCCGAGCGCTGATGAGGAGAAGGATCCCCAGTTTATCAGCCAGTTTGGCTCCCGCTAATATTTAACAATCTTTGAATAAATAATATAAGGGTACTCAAGCCCGCTCGAGCACCGTATCGCCCTCGATGGCCAAATCGGTCACAAAAAACTGCGCAATGGGGCTAATGACATCGACATCCACGGCCGCAAGGTAGGCTACCGGCACAGACCCCGAAAACATAAGCTCGCGGCTGACGGCGGCCATCTCGCGCGCGTCTAACACCGTGAATGGCACGTGGTTAAAGTAGACCTGCACAAGGTACTGGCTAAGCACGTGGGTCGTGACCGTTTGAGTCCACTCCTTGAGGGGAACGCGGCCAAACGGAATGTCATTGTGACTGAGGATAAAGTTTCCGCGGATATTTTGCGCGCCTAGGACCACGTCGGGGTCAATATCGAAAAGCTGCGGCAGGTGAATTACCACTGTCAATTCGCCGCTAAACTCGCCCTCAGGGTTGATGCGCACATTATGGATTTGCACTGAGTCGAGCAACTTTTCGTTGAGGGGTTTACCCGAGATCCTCAAGTCCAAATCGAGGTTGTTGAGGGCTCGCCCAAGGAACGTGTCTTGGGGCGCATGGCCACGAACATACACCTGGTTGGAGCCGCCGTTCAAGTACTGCGAGATGATGGTATCAATGGAGCTCTTGTTTGTATCGCAAATGGCCGTGAGCGACGTGGGCAGGTGGGTCATGCCCGCCTGCACAGTGACGTTGTTTGGCTCTCTGAGGTCGAGGGCAAGTGAGCTGGCCGTACCTTCGCACACGTCGTGGCGTGAACCCACACAATCCGCGAGCTGCACTGTCCAGTCGGTGGCTGGCAGGGTCATTTGGATCGGCAGTTCGAGGGCACCTAGCGAGCTCGAAAGAACAAAGCTGAGGCCACCCGTGGGGCTGTTTTCAACGTGGACGCTCTGAATAACTCCCAAATCCTCCTCGCCAGGAACGCCCTGGACCTCCAAAGTCTGGCTCACTGGGACGCGATAAGGGATCCCAAACGCAGACACCACGACTGCGCCCTCAGCCCTGAGCGGAACTGACTCGTTACCGAGGAACCGGTCTACAAGGCCCTGAATGGTGCGCGAATGACCGATATCGCGGCACGTGGTGTTCATTGTAACTAGGGAAGGCCCCTTGAGGCTGAGCTCGAGTTGGGTGGTTGGATGAACGGCCAGGAGGTGCTCGTCCAAATAATAGACTTGAAACAGTTCGAATTCCACTTTTACATGGTCGAGCCAGTCCATTGCCTGGCGCAATGGCCCCGAAACCGCGAGATCCAGCTCGACGGTTGCTTGAGCCTCCAAAGTGGCCTGGTCGAGGGCGCCCAGCTGAATTGATTTGAGATCGTACACCACAAGCTTTTGCCAGTCGTAGCTGAGCGCCGAACTAAAGCTCTGGGCCACAATGACCACAAGACAAAACAGTGTAAACGCCAAGGCAGCAATGAACGGGCGTTTGACCAATAGGGAGTAGAGGCTCTCGTCGCTTTCTTGTTCGAGTTCTTGGTTAAAATCTCGAATTAGGGGCGGCGCGGACTGCGCCTGCAGGGGCGTCGACTCGGTCGCCATAGTTGCCATGGCTGACTGATACTCACTCTTTCTAAAACTAAAATGTTGTACCTCATTGGATTGGGCCTGAGCGAGCCTGAAGACATCACTGTAAAAGGTCTTGAGATTGTAAAAAGCGCCAAGCGGGTTTACCTCGAGGCATACACCTCGATTTTGATGGCCGCTTCCAACACTTCGCTGCAAGAATACTATGGACGTGAGATTATAATTGCCGACCGCGAAACGGTCGAGCAGGACTCGGACGGCATTTTGGAAGGTGCCCAAACCGAGGATATTGCGTTCCTGGTTGTTGGCGACCCGTTTGGCGCCACTACCCACACCGATCTTGTGCTGCGCGCGCGTGAGCTTGGCATTGAGAGCCGCGTGATCCACAACGCCAGCGTCATGAACGCCGTGGGCGCGTGCGGCCTGCAGCTCTATACTTTTGGCCAGTGCGTCTCCATTGTGTTTTTCACTGACTCGTGGCGCCCAGACAGCTTTTACGGCAAAATCCAAGAGAACAGGCGCCTCGGCCTCCACACGCTGCTGTTGTTGGATATCAAAGTCAAGGAGCAAACGCTGGAAAACATTGCGCGCGGCCGCAAGATTTACGAGCCTCCTCGGTATATGGGCATTGACTGCTGCGCGCAGCAGCTGCTCGAGGTGCAAGAAAAGCTGGGCCAGGTCAACTACGACGAGCAGACGCCGTGCATTGCCGTTTCGCGCCTCGGCTCGCCCAATCAGAGTTTCAAAGCAGGTACGCTTGCCGAGATGGCCGAGTACGACGCGGGGGAGCCCCTGCACTCGCTGATTTTGATGGGTAATCGCGTGCACGACCTTGAGCGCGACTTTTTCATGGACTTTGCGATCAATAAAGCCACGCTGCAGGCTGCGCTCGACCGTGACCAAACCATCAAGTTTTGAGTGGGCGGGGCGAGCTTGGGGCGAGCTCAGGCTCAGTTACGAGCGCGCGCCACCCGCCGCTGCGCCCCTGGCCGCGCCTGTGGGCGTGCCGGCCTCGCCAAGGAACGAGCTGTCATCAGATTTGGCGTAGTTCTCAAACTGCCACTTGTGCCCCAGCACAAAGTCGCGCAGGGTCTTGGTGCGCGTGCGCACGTACGCCGCGCGCTTGAGCTGCTCTTCCTTGCTGATGGTAACCACTTTAGCAGTAATGTCCACGCAGAGTTTCTCGCTCGCGTCCTGTAGCTGAAGCACACAATCCTCGAGGATCTGGCGCTCATTGTTTGCCTTGATGTAGAATAAAAGCACCAAGGTCCAGGCGAGCATACTGCGGCCGTGGGCTAGCGCGGTGTGCACCTCGATGCGATGGTCGTCCACTTGAATTGACATAAACTCATCCAGCGGGTCCTCGCCTGGACTGCGGTACTTGTCGAGCAAATCCACAAGGTGCCTGAAATGAAACTTGACGCGGCCCTGATTGTTGATGACGCGCGGGGCGTAAAAGAGCAGGCGTTTGGCGGCTATGGCGCTTTTGGAGGTGGCATTGGTTTCATTGTTGGCGTCGTAGGTGGCGCATCGGTGCTCGTAATTGTGGAAAATGCCCATGCACTCCCAGCAGAAATGGTAGCCACACCGGCAGTGCATGTGGTTGCAGCCGGCATTCTTTTGGATATTTGTTGCGCAGCGCGGGCACGGCTTGGTGTTTTCCCTAATCCATACGTTGCTGGCGTCGTTGGAGATGCGCATCCACGCCTCGACCAGCCCGCATGAAACAGGCAGGTGGCTTTGGCCACACAAGAAACAGAACGAGGCACGGCACCCGCACTCGACTACTGCATCTTGCAAACTCACTCCTAGGGTCTTGGGGTCCTCGACATAGATCGGTTCCAACATCTCCACAAAGTACTTGCAATCAGGGGTCGGGCAGCCCGAAAACCGCTTGCCCTTGGAGTTACTCAACCACAAATCCACCTTGGCCTTGAGGTACGCTCGATATGTGAAGTCGTTCACCGTATTTGCCACGATATCGTCGGTGAGAACAAGGCCGCACTTTTCGTTTCCGGGGCACTTTATGGAGACATTGCGCTCTTCAATTTGCATCTCGACATATTGGGTAAAGCAATCCTTGCACACGGCGTGCCCGCAGCCCACATCCACACCCTCCTCATCCTCAGCGCAGCAGACGATACACTCGTCGAGTTTGGCGGCGCACCAAAAGATTTCGTCAAAGTCGGGCATCCCTAAGGTGCTAGGGTCATCAAAGTATGCAGATTTGCACCTGTCCAGATTAAATTTGAACTTGTACAGCAATTGCTGGGCCATGGCGTGGCCCACCCCGAGCTCCTGCGATAAGTCCGCGACGAGCTCGTGCAGCAATTTGGCAATAGTGGCAACATTTACGACGCGAAAACGCACATCACGCTCTTCAGTTTCGCTCTCGCTGTCGTGCATACTGTCGCTCCAGTCCATCTCCTCCTCGTCACTGCTCATGTGATGTGTCTCACGAGGGATAGAATTGAGTTAATATATGGCTGCACGTTAGAGTGCTGACTCAGTGTGGGCCGTCGTGTGAGCAGCGAGCAAGGCAAATCATTCCATTATTTATAAAAATTACATTAGTTTTTGTGTAGCTCTTGGCTCCATAGCTCAGCGTGCGCTGGCGGGTCGCGACGGTGGCGCATGCTCCTAACCTAATTCATGGCGCTAAATTAAAAATTAAAAAAAAAAAAATAGATCCATTCAACGCCTCCCACCATTCGCGCCGTACGCGCCATGCCCCTCGAGCCCCATTGGGTGCCCGCTGTGTGCCTCATGAGTGGACCCCCCATGGCCCCACTGGGTGGCCCCCTCCCCCACTTCCCCACTCCCCACCACTCCCAAAGGCGCTTCCAGCTTGGGCATCTTGACATGTTTCGCCGAGTGATTTGAAGGCCAGCCGTCAACTCGTGTCGCGCGCTGTGGTACCTATGGTACCAGCAACACCATCAACTTTCAGCAGGTCTTTCAGCAGGAGGTTACCAGTGGGTTGACCAGCTGCGCGAGGTCCTCAGCGTTGTGAGCCAGGACCAGACCGTTGCTGGCGAAAAAGAGGATCTTGCCAGCAAGGCCGCCGCCGTGTAGTGACCAGGCCGCAGTCTTGAACGAAATATCTGCTGTGGATACTAGCTGCCAGGACTGCAAGTAGTGGAGCCGCTCAATCATCCCCTATGCCAAGTAGGAGCGCGCAGCATTTGCCGACTTTTTGAGCTCCATGGACTACTATGGCAGTCTTAGACCTTGGACTAGCTACAATGAGTGCTTTACTTCTACTAGCGCCTAATACTTAAACTGTGCGTAAAATTTAATCTGCCCTCCATTTTCTGAGTGTCTAGGTATACCAAAGCCTGATTGGCCCCCTACGACAATTCCTTGAGGGCTGTTAGTCAATTTGAAGAGTGAAGCCGTGTCTATACTCCAGCTATGTGAAGTTTTGTTGAATGCAAGGTTATAAGGCTATGACTGCATGCTGCATGCTTTTTTTTTCAGTATAGTATATAGCTAGCAGCTCTATCAATCCGTTCACTACATGGGGCTACTCCTCGGAGTGGTCCAAAGCGACCCACTGGGCGCTGACGCAGGCCCATGCATATGCATGCAGGCACACTCTGTATATACTGCACGCTCATGGCAATTTAGTTAGGCAGACCAGGGCTTACGAATTGCAAAAAATGAACATTATATGGACTAATGAGCATATGTTGTTTATCATTGGGCACAATATCCACTCTCCCGAATCATACCTAGCGTTGGCACTCACCAACCGTTGCTTTTACCGGGTCTTTGCCAGTAACGAGCTATGGCAAAATTTCAACTTTTTTAACGAAGCTAATGTTTGCAAGCACTATTTACAGACAATGCGCAAAGAGTGTTATTGGGACACTCGTTGGTGCATGCGTAGCGGTGAAAGGACAGGCTGGTTTTGGTCCAATAATCAGAACTCCTGTTTTATCTCTACCTCAGAAATCTTAGAACACATGTCAGAAATTGAGCATGGTCTCGTCATGTAATATGATGGTCCTCATCCGAGTTATGGGATCGATGTCGGTTACCCAGTAGAATACAACATTTCTGATGTAACATTTCACGTAGCTTTATATCTGCTATGTGAAGAGTTCATTCACAACATTCCTGACCAGTTTTAGGAGAACCGGCACTTTGCCATGGTTCTAGCACCCTTGTTTAGGCTGGACGAGTTTCGATCCATGATTCATCCCAAGTTCTGCGATAATGCTAGCATTATAGCGAAATGTCACCCTATCAGTTTCTAGGATGGGGGTAATACACACTCATGCGACATTTCGATCTCGCCGATTTCATTGTCACTCACACCTGCATGTGTACCTGAGCTGTGGCGTGGCTTTCCTGTGTTGAACCCCTTTCTTTTACGAGCTATCAGCGATTGCATCGTTTTTACCTTGGCATTTACCGCACAAGTTGATGCAGTCAAGTTTATCGAGGTGGAGCCAAAGCGCTACTACGACGAGTCGCTAGCCTACATGCGAGCACTTGAGCAAAATCATACCTTTAAAACTGATTTCAGGTTGCTGCCGCGTGCTCATCATCAAGCATTCACCTGCCTACCCTCGAACCATCGAGCAACTGCACAGTACTATCCCCAATCTGGATGGTCGCAAACAGGGTTAGACTAATTCGCGCCTACCTCTGCCATTTCCACAATTCTGAAAATAGACATTATTCTCACCAATGACGCGCAGTTTGCTCGCGAAGGTCGAGTGGACAGCGTACAGTACGTCCAACATCCCAACATGCCCAGTGCGGGTCTTGTTGCTCTGATCCAAAACCGTCGAGCTCCATCACCCCTTCGCACTGCGCATGACGACGAGGTAGCCAAAGACAATGCGCATTTTCTTGAAACAAGCCAGACCGCTAGCTCTGGGTGCAGTTCTTGTTGTGGACATTCTGCCCAGTGCCGATACGCAAGTGCCGCTGAGCACCCATTCAAGACCCTCAGTACTCTCAAGAGCGTTTGCACATACACACTGCCACCCTTACTTTGTCTACTGTTGCGCCCGTTCAAGAGTCAATTCCCCCCGCTTGTCATGATTCTTTGCCTCACCAAGAGGACCCCACCACCATTGAGCGCCTCAAGGTCACATTTAAAAAAAGCCTCACTTGGTGGCACGCATTGAGCGATAATCAACTTTGCCTCGTTTTTTATAGTGACCGAGAAGGCACCAAATCACTGCTCTGAACCAGCACATGTGAAGAGGATCTTACCGTCAACCTTGATTATTTCCGGATGAATCTGGGGCCTGGCGAGGCTAAAATCATTAACTTTGCCCCTGGAGGGGCGAACGTGAAAAGCATAAGGATTTGGTAGAGGAATGTGCTCAATGACCTTGTGGTGTTTCTGGGTGCGCACCACAACGCTCGCCTTGAGAGCATGAACGACACCAGAAAAAAGGACAAGACCACTTGCAACGGCACAAAGCATTTTGTGCACTGCCGACTCGGTACCACTAACCAGCTCATCCAGCTCGGCACCGACCAAATCATGCCTCAGATGCGCCATCCTCTCCATTGGTTTGAGCACGAGGTACATTATTCCAACTGGTTTTGACGCCAATGAGCACCCTCAATTTGAAGACTGCCAGTGCTATCCCCGCTTTACTGTCTCATTTCACGACACAAAAATGCAATTAATTTCGTCCGGCAAAGCTGATTGTTGTGAGCTCGACGAGGCTACATTGGCCTATAAAAAGTGTATAACCTGGTAAAGGTGCAACCGCACTCCAAACCATCGAAAATAGCTAAATAAATTCAATAATTTACCAGTATTGTATCCTCGCTGAGCTTAAGCGGTGTATCCACGGTTGCGCTTTGCTCCATGCTTGTTCGATCAGACTGGGCTGATGCGCCTAGGCCGGCATAGCCAGAAAGATTCTCTGTTTCACGGTCTGCCCGGGGCCAAGCACGAGGGCGCGTAAGGCCCTTATGCGTAGAAGGACCTGCATTAATTGCCAAGCCTTTCCTTCAATTGAGCTTGGTCTAACTGTCTATATTGGGTTTGAGCTTGAGGCTAGTTTTTTAAATTTTTTGCGCGAGATGTCGTCATGGCCCCCCCTCCCTCCCCCCTCCCGCTGGATCCCCACTCCCCACCACTCCTAACCGCGCTCCCAGCTTAGGCATCTTGACATGTTTCGCCGAGTTCGTTACGCCAGTACATTGGCCCTAATTGAGACTGCCGCCGGCAAGGTCAGCCCGAGCACTTTGAGCGCCTTGACTGCTGCCCAAAAAATTGGCGGCGTGACTGCACTGTACGCGGGCTCCGATTCCGGCGTCGCCTCGGCCGCCGCCAAGCTCGGCGTGGAAAAGGTGCTGCACGCAGACAACAAGGCCTATGACCACGGCCTGCCCGAGAATCTCGCCAAATTGGTTGCCTCGCTGCTCAAGGATGGCGCCTACACCCACTTTGTTGCCGGCACTTCGGCCTACAGCCGCAACGTTGTTCCTCGCGCCGCAGCTCTGCTTGACGCCCAGCCCATTACCGACGTCATCAAGATTGAAGGTGAGGATACCTTTGTGCGCCCCATTTATGCCGGCAATGCCCTGCAAACCGTCAAGACCAGCCAGCCGCTCAAGATTTTGACTGTGCGGGGCACAGCCTTTGAGCCCACTTCGGCCACGAGCGAGGCTGCAGTCGAGGCTGCCGCCGACCCCAATGAGGCGCCGCTCTCGGAGTTTGTCTCCGAGTCGCTCACAAAGAGCGAACGGCCCGATCTCGGCTCGGCACAAAAGGTTGTGTCTGGCGGCCGCGGCCTCAAAAACAAGGAGGAATTTGAGCGTGTCATGTACCCTCTGGCCGATGCCCTTGGTGCTGCCGTGGGTGCGTCGCGCGCCGCGGTCGATTCTGGGTTTGCCGACAACTCGCTGCAGGTTGGCCAGACCGGTAAGGTTGTTGCTCCCGAACTGTACATTGCCGTGGGCATTTCGGGTGCTATCCAGCACTTGGCCGGAATGAAGGACTCAAAGGTCATTGCCGCCGTCAACAAGGACGAGGAAGCGCCGATTTTCCACGTGACCGATGTTGGTCTTGTGGGCGATCTTTTTGAGGTTGTTCCCGAGTTGACTGAGAAAGTTAAATGAGTTATGATTATGTGCAATAGATGGGGGCTGGGTGAGGGGTGTGCTCGCTCAGGGAGCCCGGCCCAGGGGTACCCTTGGTGATCGGCTGAGGGTGCCTTGGTTATCCCCAGGGTCGCCCGTTACACCGGCTTAGGAGCAGGATCGGGAGTAAAGGCCCCCGCAGCCCCCAATTCAGCCAGTTCAGGTACCGTAGAATCACGTTTGCGATTAGTGTAGCGCTCCTTTTCCGGCGTGGCAGCCATCTGCCTCAGGAACCACCCTTCAGAGCTCTGGTCGTCATCGTTCCAACCAGTCTCGGTTTTCTCCAACGGATCACAGGATACAGCTGCACGCCACGCGCGGATCCGGTCCACATTGTACCCGGTGACCCAGCCGCGTTTACGGTTCCAATGGTTGGCCGCAGTCCCCAAGCTTAGACCGGCGTCCGAGTGCCTGCACTCGTTAAGTCGGAACGACCACGCTACACATTCTTCAAGCGCGCGGCAACTGTCTCTACAACTTTCTTTGGAGCTGCCGGGGTACCAATCTTGGCCGCCCGCAGTGAGCACGGTGAGGTCCCGGCCAAGCGGTTTGGGGCGCCAGTAAGTGGTGAGGTGGTCGCTGGTGAGCACCCAATTGGGCCGCTCTTCAACAATATAGGGCAACATAAAGTCGCGGTATATATCGTTGTAGGTAATTGGGCGGTCCAGGTCCCACATGCGCTCGTACTGGTACAGCACCTCGACGTCGTGGGGCTCGAGATGGTGGAAGCTGATGATGGGGTTGCACATGTGGTCGCGGCTGAGCACGAGTCCCTGCATGTTGTTGGCCTGGAATGGGCCTCCTAGGCCCACCAATGAGTGCCCGCGGTGCTCGGGCAGCGTCATCTCGACGCCGATTTCGTGGCTGAGTGCCTCGGCCAAAAGGGCGTCACCGCAGCAGTGCTCGATAGACTTGATAGCCCACCGCTCAATCATCTCCTCGGGGTCGTTGGCAAACAACTTGTCGAGCACTGCGCGCGAACAAACAATGCCCGAACCGCCATGGGCAAACGGCACCCACTCGCGCGAAATGTACGTGTTGCCGGGGTTGCCGGTATACACGAGCTCCGTAGGGTCGAGTGCACTGAGATAGGCGACCAAATTGTCGTAAAAAATATACGAATCGTCGTCCATCAGCACGTACCAATCGCAGCTGGTGTTGCGGCGCCACGCGTCGTAGAGCGCCGGAAGGTTCTTGTACTTGTCAAGCTGCCACCCACCATCCATCTTGAGTCGGTCAGGAGTCCACTGAGAGTGCTCTTGGTGCACCTGGGCAAGCGCGCGGTACCGCTCTGTATCATTGTGGCGGTGGTGCACGGCCGCAGGCAGATCGGCCAAAACGTCAATGACGGGATGGCCAAACATGCGGTTTGTGAGGTCGCTATAAAGAGCGAAATGCACATATTTTGTAAATGTGGTCAAGAAATGCGGCACCGAGCGGTACCACTGGGTCTCGGCGCCTGTCTTGAACAACAAGAAAATTCTGTCTGCACTGGGTGAAAAATCGCCGGGAGGGCTCTGAACCACGTATTCTGCGCCTGCTGCCTCGTAATCTGCAGGCAATGGCGCGTGCGGGCGCGGTAAATTGTGGGTCGCTTGGTCGGCCGGGCCAGGACCGGCCACGGGACGCCAGATATCGTGCTGTTCAAACCGTAGGCGTTCTTTGAGAGGAGAGAAACGACTCAAACGCTTGTTGGTGCGGGGTTGGGGCTTGATTTGGTTGATCTGATCAAGGGTCCACCATGGATCTGCTGAGCCTCGTAGCTGCGATTTTGAAAAGTACGCAGGAATAGTAGCCCCCACCGGTTCCGAACTCGAGCAGAGGTACCATACTAAAAAACACAGGGCCACAGCCAGCGTCAGGACCAGCCCTTTTCGCTTGTGCCGCATGTGGTAATCAGATGATTTAGAGGGTACATGAGCTATATTGGCGACATTGCAAAGAACTAATTAAAACTCGACACGTAGAGCTAGACGCGTAACCTTCGCGCACCACGCATCTTACGCGCCGCTTCCCCAACGAAACCCACTGCATACATGTTCACGTGACAGTGACACCCCCACCTCGTGATTGATGATAAGGCGCGATTGAATCAACTCTTTTAAATGCATCACCAACGGGAGTTTGATACCCCCGATAGTCCCTTTACAGAGAGCGCAGACGACTGGAGCTCGTTTGCGGAGCTCAACAGTGACGACGAGCCCACTCAATTCATCATGCCGCGCCCCACATCGCTGGATTTGGCGGTGCCCGCCGCCGTGCGCGCCACCGCCCCTTCCGCGCCTTCCACGGGCAAGCTAAGAGTTCTCGTACTTGGGGGCCTACAATCGGGTAAATCCGAATTTATACGGGCCCTTCCCTACACTCAATTGCTCGGTGGCGCGCCTAAGATCGCCCAGCGCGGGGGCGGGCTCGTCACGACCGATTTCAGCGTGTGCGGCGCAGAGCCAAATATCTCGTTTGTGGACGGTGGCAGCCCTGCATACATTGACTCGCAGCTTGCCGAAACGGCCGAGCTTGTGAATGGCGCCCACCCCATGGCCGTAGCTCTGCTTGCCCGTGCCACCTCGCTCGATCCATTTCCCCTCGTGGACTGTGCACTCTATCTCTTTGATGGGGAGGATATTTCAAGCGCAGATATGCATATCCTCAAACAGGTCAGCGCACAAGTCCCCACGATCCCCGTGCTCTCCAAAAGCGATTTTCTGGGCGGCGTCGACTTGTTTGAGCGCCGCGTCCGCATCAAGCGCGCGCTCGAGAACCTTGGGCTCAACATGTTTTACTTTGAAGGGCAGGCCCTACCGTACGCCGTGTCCTCCCAGACCTCGCTCAATTGGGAAATGAGCCTCAGCGTGGTGGAGCAGGAAGGGTACCAGAGCCAGCACCTTGTCGAGTCCCAGATGGCCGAGCTTGTTGGGTCACTGTTGGGGGCCGCAGCTGAGCTCAGGCACCATGCTGCTTTGGGCTTCAGCGAAAAAGTCGGCGCCATGAGCCGCGCCTATGGGGGCTCTACCCTGCGCCTGCAACTACCAAACAACATGCTAACTACTTCTACTTCTGTGTCATGCTCCAAGATGCGCCCAATACGCAATATTGACCCGCTGGACGTTGGACGGTGGGCGCAGACGTTGGGCCTCATCACGTTTTTCCTGACAGTGGCCGGCGGCGTTGCTTTTGCCCCAGAGGTGGTGGTTTGAGTGCGCTCGCGGGCGCGCGTGCTCGTGGTGTAGCCAAGGAGGTCATGCGAACCACACGCTCTCCGCCGCAACCGAGTGGCGCTGGCCATTGACAAAAAAGCCCTGCTCACTACCGGCGCCAAACACCGGCAAAAAGTGGCCGCTGCTGAGTGGTTTTTCGGCCAGGCTTTCCTGCTGCGGGGCGCTCTCCAGCACAATGCCGCCCTCGAGCTCGCTGTAGTATGATTCGAGTCCTTCGAGCTGGGCGCCCTGCAGCGGCACCTCGCTCAACCAAAACCGGATTGTATCACCAACCTTGGGCCGCGACGCCGTGTCCAGCACGAGCATGCGGGTGCGCGGCGACCAAAGCCCACCGCCACCGGCCGTAACCCGGAAAAGCTCGCCGCCATTCAACTCGGCAAATACCGTGCGCGATTCGGACCGCGGCGCAACCAGCGGCACCGCCTCCTCCAAAAATGACGCGGCCGCGGCGCCATTGATGGTCTTGAGCATGTTATCTTGACAGCTCGTGATGTGAAGTTTATCAGTCAAGGCCAAGGCCGGGCGGAACTGCCGCCGTTTCGAGTACCCCAAAGGAAGCTCAATGTGGGCGCCCTGCAAGTTTGTATCGCTCGACACGTACAACGCCGAGTTATCTGCTGCGTGAAACATGGTATTTGCAAGCGGAAGCACCGTGTCCGTGCTGCCAATGGTGAGCCTGAGGGCCGCTGAAAAGCCACCCGCGTTTGCTGTGGCAGCCGCTGCCCCGAGGGTGCTGGGGGTAACAAGGTCGTGCACCTTGAGGTGCTGCTCATAAACCGCAAAGCTAAACCCATCGCGCTGGATACCAAACCCCACCGTGTCTGCGCACGCGGCAACCACCTGGAGTCCGGCGAACCGTTGGGCTAATTGGCCGATCTGCTGGGCATACTGCGGCGTGGCCACGGCCAAAATCGATTTGGTCAATGTGTTTGTGGCATGGCTCTCGAGGTACTGCGCCAGCTGCCGCTTGGGCCGGAGAATCGTGGCGGTGGTCATTGGCGTTTCTATTTATCAATTTTTATTTATACCCGTATTAGTAAGCATTATTTATTGAGCGAGCCAGGCCCAGCCAAGCTGAGCCGAGTTGGGAGTACTCCTCGAGCCATAAACTATATAGCTAGCGTAAGCCTCACTAGCCCCTATTAGCCACCAACTCCCAACCTAGATGATCCTTGCATGAGGCCCGCATGGCCCTGACCCTTGGCCTTGGCCTGACTACCCCACACTCGACACGCGCGAGGCTAAACTAGACTAAACTAGCTCACACAATATATAAAATATGGACCTCAGGTACGTTCCATCCACGCATGGCACTCCATGGCGTAACACGCTCTCACCGTGACGTCGCTGAGCCTCACTCGAGCTTGAATAAACGCCGGTAGTTGCCCTCTAATTTGGCGGCAACATCATGAATATCGGCCTTTGTATAGTCACAAATAGAAACCATGCGCGCATCAGGCAAATTGCACGCCACTATCCGATCAAACCAGTACCGGTCTGTAGCCACATTTAGACCAATGCCATGCGAGGTTACGCTGCGTCGAACATGCACCCCAATGGAGCAGATCTTTTCTCGATCAGACACCCAAACACCTGTATCTTTGGTACGTTTAGCCGGTAAATTGTACTCGGCTAATGTGTCAATGATGCCCTGCTCCAGCTTACACACATAGTCGCGCGTCTTGAGCTGCATGGCCTGCAGATCAAAGACCGGGTACATTACAAGCTGTCCTGGGCCATGGAAAGTAACGTGACCGCCCCTTTGAGTTTCGACAAACTCGGCCTTGCCCCCATCACGGAAATGGTCTTGCAGGCCCGAGTCCAAATTGCCGACCTGCCGACGGCCGCACGTGTACACAGGGTCCATCTCAAACGCAAACAGCGCCGGGGGCGGCATATTGGTCTTGAATTTTTTTGCGTCGAGCATGGCCCGAGCATATCGCTGCTGCTGCTGCTCCGCCTGGGCATAGGCCACACGCTGAAGGCCAAATGTCTTTAATTTCATGTCAGCGGTAAATGCAGGGCCTCGAAGTCACTGCAGGTGCTTTTGCAAGCTTGCAGGTGACCGAGATGCAGAGCTGGCCAATGATAGCTTAGGTTAGTGCTGGCTAGTTTGTAAAAGTGGTTCCGAAACATGCCTCGCAACCAGACCCTCCTCCCAATGCGGCAGCTGAGCACACGACACTCAAAAATCGCCCCACAGCAATCGTTCCAAAACGTGCCCAATTTTTAAAATTTACTGGCCAATTAACGCTCCTTACTGGCCCACCATGGCGATCGCCTCTGGACAAAATAGCTAAAGCGGTGCCTGACCGCCTGCAGATGCATGGGCACCCTTACCCAAAATGGTTCACTGCGCACATGCCGCATGAATGTTGAAGCCGTGCCAATCTAACATGAACAACACAACTTCAGCTTCCCGGAGAATGTCCATTGAGGAGCCGCTACCCCCATATGTGCATCAATTCAAGGAAGAGTTCCACCGCAAGGCGCTGTTTGTAAAGGTTATGGTCTCACGGCGGGACCGCTGTCGTCAGGCTTGGGAGTCGCCTTCGCGACCCGCTCACAAGGCCGGCAGTCGGGCCACACGCGAGAATTGGGCTCTAGCGTCCATTATTTAGTTTATATTTATTCGTTCTCATCTAGTTCTGTCTCATTGCCGCCAGATCTGGCCACTTTCCAGGGCCACTCGTCGCGGGTCGCAAAAAGTGGGTCACCGCGCCGCCTAAGGTCAAAGGTAGTGTCAAGCCAGTCCACAAGCTCTACAGTGGACTCGCACTCGTGCAGAGGCTTGCGCTCGCGGCGTGACATCTCAAAAGTAGTCATTTCAGACATGTGATGCTGGATCAGGGCAAACGGCAGGCCATAACTCATGGCATAGTCGAAAAACAGCTCTATAACCTTCCAGGGAGTTGCACTATACCCAGCAAAGATTGCAGGGTTAGCCAAGATGCCCCGTACCGACATTACGCCGTCGGCTCCAGTAGCGGCCACGATCCGTTCCACGTCGCTAGGGAGAAAGCAGTCACCATTGGCAACTACAGGACAACTTACTGCTTCCTTGACACGCCTAATACCTTCAAAGTTTGCAGGAATCGAGGAGCGGTCCTGCTTGCGGCGTCCGTGTACTGTGATAAAGTCGGCCCCTGCCTCCTCAATGATTTTGGCAAACTCCACGGTTTGATTGAGGTCTGTGTGGATGCGGATTTTGACTTCAACACAAAAGGCAGTACCGCACGCCTTTTTAACTGCCCGAACCATCCCGGCAACCTTGTGTGGCTCGGTCATGAGCGCCGCACCAATTCCTTCACGATTCTGCTCCTTGATGGGGCAGCCGCAATTAATGCCGATACCATCGCAATAGGGCATCACCATCAAAGCCGCTCTTGTCAAGTCGAGCTCGTTGTTTGTGCCAAATTGTACAATCAGGGGAGCGTCGCCGTCGTTTGTGGTAAAGTCGCTATCACGAGCAAACCGCGCGCGAACAAACTCACGCGCAAGGATCATTGGGGTATAAATTAGGACATGTGGACTCAGCTCGCGCACTGTTTGCCGAAACGGTAATTTTGAGTACCTGACCATGGGGCCGGCGACGTGCACAGTTTCATTATTGGCCTTAGCCCGTGCGAAAATTCGTAGCGGATGATTTGCTGGATTGCGAGGCATTTCTAAATCCTTGTAAACTCGACTCGAGGGTGAAATTTCAGGTTACCCGGCCTAAAGCTTAAAAAGACAAATATATTTTCGTGACAAGCTACAAGTTCCTGTGCGATTTTTGCATAGGTGCTGTCTGCACAAATCAAAACGTAAGTCTTGGAGATGATGATACTTTTTATTCGTTTACTTAGTGCCCATTAGTGTCTGGCCGTTTTGGTCATTCCGGTCACAATGAATCTTTTTTTCATGTCATAGTTACACTGATCCATACTAACTAGAAGCTAAAGTGTACTTGTTTTGATAACTTCATATAATTCTAGGTCCAGATCACTACAGATCCACCCACAATTCACGCACCCCTTGGGCACCTCCTTGGGCACCCATGCCATGGCTCCCATGGCCACCCTATCCGACCACTAAAAACTCGCCGAAAATTTTCTTCGGCTTTAGGCGAAATTCAACACTCAACACATACTGATTGACAAGTCCGTAGTAATTTTCCACTAAAAATCGTTTGATCTGAGCAACTTTTGTGTACCCTGCCACGCGACATGCCGGTGACTCTTTTGCATGCATAATGACGCATCAGTCAGCACCCAGCGATTATAAAGGGTTGATCCAATCACCCAATCTTTTTAAACTGCGCTTGGCAGAGTGTTTATGGCCTTTTTTTCCTTCTGCACATCTCAAGACTACATCGCCTGTTCACTTTGGAAAGCCAATCAGCTCTAAACATGTTTAAACGTTTCTTCTCAACTACTTTTACTCGCTCTGCCCTTGATAGAGCGACTCTTACCATCCGTGGTGGCGATGTCTTCCACGGCAAATCCTTTGGTGCCAAC
The DNA here is from genome assembly GCA_022577855.1 of Wickerhamiella azyma. Classification (NCBI taxonomy): domain Eukaryota; kingdom Fungi; phylum Ascomycota; class Dipodascomycetes; order Dipodascales; family Trichomonascaceae; genus Wickerhamiella; species Wickerhamiella azyma. The sequence goes on from JAKISA010000016.1 coordinate 172,931, forward strand.
ACCAACATCTCGGGTGAAGCGGTCTTCACCACCGGTATGGTTGGCTACCCTGAATCTATGACCGACCCCAGTTATCGTGGCCAGATCCTCGTGTTTACCCAGCCCCTTATCGGCAACTATGGTGTGCCCAGCGGCAAGGAGCGTGACGAATTTGGTTTGCTCAAGTACTTTGAGTCCCCTCACATTCAGTGCAAGGGTATTGTGGTGTCCAATGCTGCCATGGAGTACTCTCACTGGACCGCTGTGGAGTCGCTCGGCGAGTGGTGCAAGCGTGAGGGTGTTGCCGCCATCACCGATGTCGACACCCGTTCTATTGTCCAGCTGCTGCGTGAGCGTGGTTCTTCGCTTGCTCGTATCACCGTTGGTGAAGAGTACGACGCCGATGAGGATGAGGCGTACTTTGACCCCGGCGCCATCAACTTGGTCCACAAGGTCTCGACCAAGGCTCCCTTCCACGTTCCTGCTTTGCCTGCTGCCCGTGACGAAAACATCCACGTTGCTGTGCTCGACTGCGGTGTCAAGGAGAACATCCTTCGTTCGCTTGTTTCTCGTGGTGCCTCCATTACTGTTTTCCCCTACGACTATCCCATCCACAAGTACGCCCACCACTTTGACGGTATCTTTTTGTCCAACGGCCCTGGTGACCCCACCCACTGCTCTGCCACTGTGAGCCACTTGCGCGAGTGCTTTGACTCGTACAATGGCCCTATCTTTGGTATCTGCCTTGGTCACCAGTTGCTTGCGCTCGCTGCCGGCGCCAAGACCGTCAAGCTCAAATACGGTAACCGTGCTCACAACATCCCTGCCCTTGACTTGCAAAACGGCAAGTGCCACATCACCTCGCAGAACCACGGTTACGCCGTTAGTACCGACACCTTGCCCGAGGACTGGAAGCCCTACTTTATCAACCTCAACGACCAGAGCAACGAGGGTATGTACCACACCTCGCGTCCCATCTTTTCGACTCAGTTCCACCCTGAGGCCAAGGGCGGTCCCCTCGACAGTGCGTTCTTGTTTGACAAGTACCTCGAGGATGTCCGTGCCTACAAGGCTTCAAAGAAGGCTGCCGGTATTTTGGACACTCCTACCAGCCCCTTGTTTGCCGATGTCTTGTCCAAGGAGCGTGTCGGTGTTGAGGTCAACCCCCAGGTCTAAGGCTTAGATGTAGAGTAGCATATATGATACATATATTGATAACTATTTGTCTCAATTATTGTCAACCCTAGCGGCGCATGGATTATAGTCAAAAGGCTGGTCCCGGAATTTTCTTGGGAGGTCAATGGAGCTAGCTGACGTGTTTGAGAGCCTGATGTGCGAATGGCCTTAACCAGTCCCCATTCAGGCTTCGTCCTATTGTGGATGCATGTGGCATCGCTTCCGCTAGGTTAAGCTCGATCAGCCTATCTGCACCAAAGGATGGGCTACCCCAGATCGGGCTCTGTGCGGGGATCTGACGCGATTTGGAGGTAAAAGGGCCACATAGGACAACACAAAGCTGGAAAAAAGGCCAAAAAGGTAAAAATATGGACGGATGGGGAATCGAACCCCAGACCTTGTCCTTGCGAAGGACACGTGATAGCCAACTACACCATACGCCCATTTTTTTTAAAAAAACTGGCAATACTGTATCAGACAATGTGCTGAGAAATATAAAGTCAAGCATCAAAAAATAAAATTCGTGTTAATAAAATGGGCCTAACGCTAAAAAATTATTGATGTGTTGAGAAACCGAAACAAAAATTGGTCAGACTCCAATTTTTTTCTTTGCCAGTTAGAGTCTGATTTTAACTGTCTGACGAGACGCCAGGCACGGCGTACAGTAAAACAGTAAAAAAAAACACAGTAGAGTGGTGGTCGAGCAATGAGCCCCAGCAGCAGCATAGGGCCTGGAAGCGTAAACTTTGGGGAGCCAAAGGACCGCCAAAGCTGGCAGCGCTCTATTACCACACACGTATTTGCCTTTGGGCCAGTGGTCCCTGAACTCCTTGGAACTAGGACCCAACATGACCTTTTTATGTGCACAGCCCGCGCGCGGCCCGAAGTCCGCGTGCACAGCGTTAAAGACATAAAGTCTATAATTATAAAAGAAGAAGAAGAAGAAGAAGAAGAAGAAGAAGAAGAAGAAGAAGAAGAAGAAATAAGAATGTCTGACGAGCAGAAGAGCCCTCAAAACAGCCTAAACACAGACTGTCAAAGCCGTTGGTCCAATCTTGCGAGAGTTAGCTGCGGTTCCAGATAGGGTTTCACTCCGGAGACCCAGAAATCAAGAATCACAGCAATGTATACATAAGATTAAATAAATATTACTCGTCGAGAGCTTCTCTAAGCGCCTCAACCAGCGTTTCGCGGGGCCTCTCTGGCTCAGAGCCTGTGCTTGGCTTGCGGCGCGGATATGGCGGCGGCAAGCGGTTCATACCGATACTCTCGGCACCTTCGCGCTCATCATCAAACGGCGGAGGTACACGAGGAGGGCTTGGCGGTGTCTGGAGCTCCAAGAGCACAGAGTCCTGCTGGTCTCCGTAGGCCGGAGGAGGGGCCAAACTTCCTTGAGCGGGGGCCAGCCCCCACTTTTTGACTTGCCCTTCAATAAATACAAACCCGGCCTGACCCAAATTTGTGTAGAGGGTAGCCGGGCCGGTGGCCCCGATTGTGGGGAAAAGGTTGACTCGCATGCCCTGCACCACGTCCTCAAGCTTGCGGCCATTGTGAGTGAAGAAAATTGTACCTGAATAGGTGCGATAACCCACGCCAATAATATCTCCCTTCATCCAGGGCCGTCCGTACTGCTTCCCTTCAAACGGTTGGTTTAGGCGGCGTACACCGGTAGAATCATAAGCCGCACTGTACAAATGCCTCCCCGGAAGCCTAAAATGTGGGTATGGTTTTGTTGCTAGGCCAATACTCAGGGTTGTGTGGGGTGCAATATCAAAGATCTTGGTTTCCCAATAATAGACCTCGTTTTGCTTTGGCAGAGGCAAATTAGTTTGTAGTGAGGAAACACCCTCGTAAAACAACAACTCGGTACGGTTCTGAACTGCGGCACTGTGCAGGGTGATATCGCTTTCAAACTCCCACGCTCGTACCGCACGTTCCTGTATACTCAGGTACTGGCTAAGGCTGATGTCTGTGGCGGCACTATTGGGCGGGTTTTGTTTGATCCAGCGCTTGGCAGCAAAATAAGACTGCCGGCTCTCCTCGTTCATGAGTTCTAGCGCTGCAGTCTCGCGCTTGCGGAACTCCTCAGAGTCGTCAAACGCTCCAGGCAAACCGTCAGCAAGCTGGATTCCTTTGCGCGTGCAGTATAAAACACAAATACACACCGACAACACGGCAATGGTGGCTATAAATGACACCACCATCGTCAACAAAGTGTCGACCAGGTTCATGTAAGCAAGCAGGCAGCAGCAGCAGCTCGCGGCTTATCGGCCGAAGAGACCTGTGGGGTCGAAAATATTTGGTGGAGTTCAGTGCCAAAAGAGAGAGAAATTAGGGTGGTTTTGGTCTAAACCGTGGTATGAGAGTATGGTTTTGTACATGAGAGTGAGAGTTTGTGTGCATGCTGGTGGGTGCTGGTGCATGCTTGATGCTGCTTGGTGTGCTAGGCACAGCACGGACGCCTATAGCTCGGGGATACCAAGTTTCAGGCCAATTAAATGCATACACTCGACCAAGCTCTGTACCGCTAGATCCATGAGGATCCTAGGGCCAAGACATGGCGGTCAGGCGCTATCAACTATACAAAATGTTGGTCTTAAAGTGAGCTCGTCAAACCTCTGCGCTTATACGGCAAAGTTGTCAACGCCTGATCTAGATATTTCTGCCACATACGCTCACGCTCATGCACCGAGCGTAGCCATATCCATGGCTCCTTTCAAAGTGGCATTCCCACGTCGTTCTTCTCGTTATTTCGTGTAAACATGCCTATGGGCCAAGACCTCGGGGTCAAGTTTAAGCCTAAGTAGAGCATAATTCCACATTTGAGGACTCATTTTGGTTCCCCAGAGCACTAGATCTTTGTCGTCGCGCAGTCGCTGAGAGGCGTACCGAAAGCTCCTATACCCATCCAAGGATTGCACAGCCTGAGCTACCGCATGCTCATTATCTTGAAGTTTGTCGGATGCAAGCTCTAGTAAAATTCCGTCTAACGATGAAACTGCGAGAACAAATCTCGCGTGGCTTCGGAATGAGTATGGTAGTCTTTTATAGTGGCCGCGGGCATCAAAGTGGGTTCTGTGAATAAATTTGGAATAATCATGCGCAAGAAAATTTATCACTCCAGGGAATTGCGCTGAAATTACATTCAAAAACGATGGCTCATAATATAGCTCAAAACCGCCGAGGTGTTTCATCGAAGAGCGGATGATTTTCAACAAAAACTGCCTGTCATTCTTGAAATGAAAAAATCACACGGAGTATTAATAGTGCTTCACCAGCTCCATGTTGGCATCCTTGTCTTTTTTGTGGCCAAACCATGGGATGTACATGCTGCGAGGCGGGAATGGATCTAGGCGGGGTATCAATGCTATCAGTAGTGACTTTACTGAGAACAAATTGAAAATCCGCGGTGTTGTCCTTATCGGTTTAATATATTGCGAGCGCTGAAGGTAAAACTCCCATACAGCATGAGGCACAAGCTCAAATTCGTTGTCAAGTTGCCTAATTTTGGCCCGCCAGTTTTCGCTAGTTACATCAGTCCAGCGGCCATAACACACATTTTAACTGCACAAGCGAAGGAGATAATCATATAAATCCTTCCACTCGGGTACGCCCACTATATGCTTTTGCCTGAAGTGCCAAGCACGGTGCTCAAGCTTGAAGCGTACATTTGCGAGCACGTCACGTACTTTCCAATTACATCGATTGGCGCGTCCAAACTATTGAAAATTTTGTGCATGAGCTGTGCTGTTGTGGGTGCTCCCAGAGCCGCCAACCTATCGCCGAGCCTGACCCAGCCTGGGACCAGCACCTCAAGGTTGAGGGCCACTATCCATGAGAAACCCTCAGTATGGAGAGGCGAATCTGCAACTTTACCAATGGATATTGTTTTCTGGCCGTGGAGGTACCCTCTAAACGTGGGCAAGAATGGTTTTGTGAGGTCCATGCTAAAAAGCCCCAGTTGGCACCCAATAACCAGCGCCAAGATGGATTTACAGCTCCCAAAATCCAAATCCTGGAGAGTGCCATTGCTGCCCTGCATTTTGAGCTGGAAAACCTCAGCCCAGGCCGTGCCACGGGGGTCACGGTACTGGGCCCACGCGGTCAGAAACTCGCCGTCTGTGTACATGAGGAGGAGCTGATGCTGGCTGGTGCTGTGCTGGTGAGCTGGCTGGTGAGCTGGGTACTCACATAATAGTTTAAGAATAGATTACTGCATGTTTTAATTAAATAAAGCGGCAGGCCGCACGGAGGAGACAAATGTGACGACACACAGGAGATCAAGACAGGGGGAGGAGCTGCCGGCGAAGAGCAGGAAGAAATTGGCGCGCATAGCAAGGGGCCCAATTGCGCGCGCAATCACCATCTAAACACCGGACATAAAGGTATCATCCATCTCGGAACTCGTATCGTGGCGGTCCTGGCCTTGACCTTGACGGTTGCGCAGCGCGGGGCTATACTTGTGCATCTTGAGCACAGTCTTCGCCGCGCGCCACTTGTAACCAGGAGGGATCACCGCACTGGCCCTGATTTCTTCGAGACGCTCGCGGCTGCAGTCGGGCGGCAGCACGTTGCAATTGTTGAGCGCATGCTCGGCAGAGCCACATCCAAAGCACCGCTTGGCGCGCGACCAGTGCAAATTGCGCACCGCTTCCTTGGGAGCACCCTCGTCCTCGTCGTCATCATCATTGGCGGCGTCGACGTCCCACATTGGTTTGGTGACCCTGAGCAGCGGCAGGATCTTGTCGTTGATGTAGTCGCCGACGTGCTTGATGCTGAGCATGTCACCCTCCATAAACTTGTCCTGGAGCAAACAATTGGCAGCCGCCACCGAGCACTCGCGCAAAACTTGGACATAAAACACAAGCAGCGCCGGGTCGGCCAAGTACCGCTCGTACACAGCCAAAAAGTTTTGAGTGGTTGCAATAGGATCATTAATGCTCATAACCTTGGCAGGTGCGTCCCACGAGTCCATAATGAACCACATGTTGCCGTTGGCCTTATCCTCCGTAACCTCTTGCTCGAGAGGAGTGGGCCGCGAGTTGGACTGGATGGCTGAAGTAACAGCCTTGGCAACGTCCAAGAGGGCAAAGGTGGCACCAGGAGCACTTGTCACACAAATGTCCACACAGTACCTGGCCTCATCGTCGAGCCTAGAAAATAGCAGGGCACCGGCCCGCTGCTGCAACAATTTGGAGCATTTGACCTCAAATGCCGCAGTATCGAGCTCAGCGCCCTCGGAAACCTTGACAAGCTCAAACATCGAGAGGTACCGCACGCACTGGCGCCACCAGCGGGTCAATTTGGTCGCCTCACCACAAATGGGAACAAGATTGGAAAGTTCGGCAAGGACGCGATCATCATTTTGAGCATCGAGCATAGCTTGGAGCACAGCCTCAGTGGACGCATCTTTGGCCACCGAGTCGTCAATGTGCTGCCGCACAAACTCTGAGACAACCGTGTGGACCTCTTGAGCATCATAGGCCCAGGCCTCAGCCAGCAGGGGCCTGAGCTTTTGGCAAACATCACCGCTAGCAGTCGTGGGGGCAATCGTGGGGGCGAACGTCACTAGAGAGGGCGCCATGTGGGAATGATGCTCTGCTTTAGGACCTAGAGAAGGGAAAACTGGCGTTGATGGTTTTGTTTATTTCAGACAGGGTTAGGGCAAGCGGACGCACGTATTCTGAAACATTGGGAATGGCGGCACAATTTTTCATGTGAGAAAACAAAACAATAAAAAGGTGGTTCACACTAGTTTGCACCACTTTGGTTTGAGGGTGCCGCTCGTTGTTGCACGCCGAATCGAGACCATGTCTGACCCGCTATGTGCAGCTGCCCACATTGACAATGTTGCAAGATCTACAGATAATATGACGTGAGCTTAGTGCCCTGTATTTACTCTTTAGAGCCTGTATTTACCCTGTAGCACCCGTAGTACTCCTAGTAGCTCCAGCCCCCTCGAGCCCCCAAGCTCGAGCCGCAGGTGCCAACGCCGAGATCACAAATCATGAACTCGTCGCCTCTAAAGCAGGTCAATCTCACGCCAGCTGCACATCGCCCTAAAGCAGCAAGCCTCTATGATAACCTGTGGAAAGCTCAGGACCATCCACCGGGATTTTGGGTCGAATTGTTTATCTTGCCATTGAGCCGGCCACACCTGGTCCAGGCGCTGGAGGATGAGCCAAGGGAGGCCATTGTTGCCAACCCCGTGGTGCTTCAGACCCTTTTCCAAGCAGGAACCTCAAATATGGAAGCCAAGGACCACTTTATCGCCACAAACTCGCTCGAGATTTTGCAGGTCGTACTCGGCTGGTTGCTCGACCAAAAGTTCCCATCTCAAGAGGTAATAGCTGCCATTGCGCCCCTCGATAAGATCGACAAGGTCTTTGCCGATTTGAGGCGCGGGATTGCCCGGTGTCTCGAGTTTGCACCTCAAACCTCGCTGGGGTTTTTACGCGAGATTCTGCCCAAGGCCGTGGGCACCAGCGTAGCCACGCTTCTCAGTTCCAAAAACATGTTTAGGCCGCTCATTAATTTGATTGACACCGAGTTTGCAGCCCAGGCTTTGGTACTAATTGGCATCTTTGGTCTCCTCAACAAGCGCGAAGACCACGTTGATCCCTACAAGGAACGGATCTCTGACTTTATTGACGAAGACGCAATTCAAAAAATCTGTATTGTTGTGGGCCGCGAGCTCGAGCAAGTGAGCGGTGCTCCCCAGCAAAAGTCTTGGCTGAGCTATTTCCAAAAGAGTGAACCAAGGGAGGTGAATCCAGCTCCACTACCGATTTTGCATGTTGTTTACGAGTTTTGTCTGCATAACGAACTATTTGCCGTGCACTGTCTTCAGGAGCCGCGGTTCTCGGTGCCGTTTTTCGCGGTTGCAACCCAGATCGCTCAAAGCCAGCACCGGGGCCAGGCGTACCGCAACTATGCGATTGTGATCTTATTTATTCTCAGGACTCTTGTGGAACGGCCGAGTGCCTTGGCTGAGCTCTGTAGTACCTCGAACCAGCAGGTCTTTTTGTGCTCCCAGGACCGGGCTCCGCAGCTGGCCCTCAACTCGGCGCCCCAAGTCCCGCTGGCGGGGCTGCTGGACACGGTGCAGTGTTGCCTGCGGTTCAACATTCGCAAAACGTTTGACCATGACATGTACAAAGAAGTGCTTGAGCTGCTGCTGGCCACCCAGCTGGCGCTCCAGCCGCGGTGCTCGACCGTGAGCTACGACTGGCAGCAGCTGTGGCGGACGATTTTCTCGGTGGCCAATCACATGGCAAAGGAAGATGTCGTTGGCGACCCCGGCAACTGCTTGCTGCTGCTGCAAAGCCTAGCTATCTTTAGCCTTAACCCGGTGCTGGTGGGCGATGAGTATGGGCTGTTGCTGCAAAAGGCTGCCAATTCCAAGGAGCTGATCTCAAGATTCAACCTCAAGTATGGCCTGAACTCTACCGCCACCGCCAAAACGCTGAGGGCAATTATCGATCAGCACGAGCTGCTGGCCCAGGACACGGCTCAGCTGAGCGAGGCTGAGCGCACGGCCCAAATTGTCAAGCAGGGCCAGTTTGTGCTTGGTGGTGCCACGGGGTCCGATACTGCCACGTTCAAAGGGATTCCCAAGTTCAGTGAGTACTCACGGCGGCGCTTCTTTGCCCAGGAAGTGCGCACGTTGCTAGCGGGTGCGCGTGCGGGTCTTTCAGGGGCCCCAGGGGGTGCCAACGGGGGCGCTAACGGGCTCAAACATTAATAGACTAGCTATCTATGCGTTAATGACTATAGACTATGCCGCGCACGCTCGCCTAGGCCTCTGTGCGCCCTAGGCTACTCGCCCTGAGAATTCACCGCCAACTCCATAATAAGCTTTGTCGACAGCCGTAAAAACGGGTACGCGCAAAAGTTGGTCATGGTGGTCTTGCCGTGGTGCTCAAACCCATCAAACTTAAAATCAACAAGGTAGTTGTTCTGCTCCAGCTGGTACAACTGGATGCGCATATTGAGGGTTTCACCCTTGTCGTCTGGGCTCTGCCACCTCACATGGATCATCCAAATATCATCTGAATCGGTCCACTCGGCCCCGAGCGAATGCAGCGCACGGTATATTTCGCCCATCACGTCCAATGGGTACGACCGTGACCGGATCCCATAGTGCCACCTCGTCTTGGACTTTTTAACCTGGGTGGGGCTCAAGTGTTTGGTCATTTTGATGCCCTTGGATTCCATGTATGCAAGATGGTACTGCGGCAGGCTCTGGGGCAAAATCGAGACCTTGGATTGGCCTACTCCCACCGGGCCCAGGTGGTTGGCATCAAACCCAAATGTCGAGGGCACACCATCGTTGGATTGCTGCTCCTCTTGCTTTTTCTTTTCGATTGCACGCTGCTTCATATAATCCTCAAGTTCATCAGTCCTGAAATGGGTGTCGCCGGTCGCCGTGGCAGTCATGTTGTTGACGAGGATCCGGTGGGCGTCCTGGATTTCGTCGGTGTTTACCGAGTCCTCGCCTGAATTCAGGCTCTTGACAACCATATCAGGAGTGTACCCAAGCGTCTGGCTCAGCACCTGCACCACATTATCTTGCGGGGTGTAGTTGTGAGCCTTGGAATCATCTTTGACTGGAAGCAGGTACTCGGGGATACCCTGCTTGAACCAACCATCATCCATGATTTGATCGACGGTGATACGTTGCAGGGGGTCAACAACAAGCATTTTCTCGAGCAACGCACGCGGGCCAGGCCCTACATAGTCGGGGATTGTGTACTGGCCCAACGAGATCTTTTTAAACAGCTCCGGGATCGACTCGTCATCAAACGGTAAGCGGCCGCACAGCATCACGTACAAAATCACGCCGCACGACCACACATCGACCTCGGGACCCGCGTACAGCCTGCCGCTGATCACCTCAGGGGCGGCGTAGTTTGGCGACCCACAGGAGGTTTTGAGGAAATTGCCGTCGGTCATGATATTGCTGAGGCCGAAATCGGCGATTTTAATGTCCATCTTCTCGTCAAGCAATAAGTTTTCCGGCTTGAGGTCACGGTGCACAATCTGGTGCCGGTGGCAGTATTGGACGGCGCCAACGATTTGTTGAAAGAATCGGCGCGCATCTTTTTCGGTCATGCGCCCCTTTTGCACGATATAGTCAAACAGCTCTTTACCTGCGTACTCCATCACCATGATAATTTCCTCCTTTGACTTGATCACTTCGTACAACTTGATGATGTGCGGGTGCCTTAGGAGCCTCAGGTACGAGATCTCGCGCTCGACGCGGCCCTGCATGTCGCTCTTGGCCAGCGTTTTGCGGTTGATGATCTTGAGCGCAACTCGTGAGTTGGTGGGCAGGTGGAACGCCAGCTTGACTTTGCCGAACGACCCTTCGCCAAGCGTCTTGATGATCTGGTACCTGTCAATCAGCCTGCTGTTTGAGCTTTGCCCCGGCGTGGGCATGATATCCATGGGCATGATGTGTGGGGTGGTGGATAGCTGACTCAGGCCCCAGGCCAGTGGGATGGGGTGAGGTGCTTGGAGCGAGCAGGAATTGGTGTATAAATTCTAGGTTTAAATTTCCAAGAGTGAAAAATATGCTCAGGTTGCCATTTATGGGGAATCAAGGCTCGTATTCTCGCCCTTTATCCCTGAACAGCCCTTGCTCGATGCACCGCACAACCCACGCAGCTACCCCACAACGCGTGCGTCAAGCTGTAGGTTTACGTCCACGTTTCAGCGCTAATCCCACTATAATACATATAAATACTACTCTGACTCGTCGGCATAAGTAGGCTCCTCTTCCTCCTCCTCTGCCTCGACGCCAGTCTCCACTGCGCTCTCGCCCTCGCCACTCTTGTCCTCGCTAAACTTGGTGTGCTTGACCTTGTGCTTGAGCATCCGATTCACGTCAGCAACCGTGAGAAGCGAGCCAACAATGTGAGGCGTGCGGCCGGCAGTATTGAAGGCCTTGACGGTAAACCTCAGCTTGCCATCGATCCACTCGCCATTTTCGTCTGTCCAACCGCCCGAGGACATGTCGTCTTGCTCGCCAGCAACAAACGTCCAATTCGAAGGGATATCGTCGCGCTTGATTGTGGCATTAAAGGTATCGTGCACCAAAAGGGCAATGTGACCAGTGGAGGACGCGCTAATGTAGCCATCCACCACATCGCCAACGCTGGGGCTCCACACAAGCAAATCACTCGAAACCCACGTGTATGCAAACGGGCTGTCTGTATGAACCTTGGCGACCCGAGGACCCTCGCCAGACTCGTCCTGGCCGAGCATGGTGGTGCCCGAGTAACCAACCACAACTCCCTGGGCAGGTTCAAAGTAACGCATCACAAGCGGGTCCAGGTTCTGGGTTTGCACGCCCGCGAGCGGATCTTGAGAAAATACGGGCGCAATAGCCACGTACATGGTCACCTTGATTGTCTTGAAGCACTGCGACAGCCCATCCTCGCCAAGAGGGTTTGTGGTATCGGCTGTAATGATTGATTGGCGCCGTCTTTTGGCTTTTGGCTCCTCACCATTGATTGTATGCTTCATTTCACGAGGCCTTTTTTTTTCTTCAACTAGGATAAAAATTAAAGGTTGGAAAATTTCCAGCTTACGCAAGACCGAGTTCAAGATCAAGCGGACAGAATAAATAGTCGACCACAAAGGTGGAATCATTAATTTCGTGAATCATTTGCACATTTAGCACGCCATTTTTGTCGACTCGAATGCTCGATTTTGTGCAATTTTTCAGCGATTCCTTGAGCTTGAGGATCATTTTGAAGTCATAGGCGAAATGGCAATATTCGTCCACAACCATTGACTCGATGTTGTCCTCCTCGAGCTCAAAGAGTGAAGAAACTCCGGGTGCTTCGCCTTCGAGCTCAATGCTCGTCATGGGTGCTGTACGGCCCGTAATTTTGAGATGGGCGCTACCTGCGCGCTCCAACACTCGAATAACCTCGCCCAGCATTGAGCCACTGCTAATAGCTTGCAAAATCACCTCATCTTTGGATAGTTCGGGACCGACCCCCGGGGGCAAAGTGTTTTCATAGCACTGCACCTGGCAGTTGGCCCGCATTGAGTCAACGCTGCTGTTTAGGTCGAGTGAGGACCCGCCCGTATAGTGAAAAAGCACTTGGACAGGATGGTTTGAGTTGCTCCAGTCATTAAACATTTGTAGACAATTTATCAACGCCTTCAAAGATACGGAAATGACCCCATCCTCATCGACCTCGTACTGGGCAAAAAGTGAGGACAGCAGCAGCGTGCGGGCGCAACATGTCTGGGATTTGTGCAAGACTTCGACCAAGAGACCTGTACTACTGACACTGATTGCTGTATTATGCGACACAGGCAGCAGCGATCTCAGTAAATTTGTGAGGCCCTCGCCATAGCCCGTGGACGCGTTCAGCATGACTACTTAGGTAAACGCGGTGAGTCTTGGGTTGTTTATTTACAATTTAAGGTTGGGCTATAAACAGCTGATTCTGTGCATGAAACAAGGTCTTAGACACCGGCTTGACGGATGTTTACCCTCCTAGTGGGGCACGATATGCACGCTCATGCACCTAAATTTGCTGACCTGCCGGTGACATAAAAGTAAACAAAATCCAGCATTGTGCCAAACCTTGTCGTCGATGATGGACTACGACTCGTTTTCATATAGCGAGTCTTGCTCTCCTATAAAGACCAAGATGCTCGATATTGGCGAGGATCGCTCGGGAAACTTGTTGATTGAGATCAAGCGGCAGCAGATGGAGCTCAACCAGCGCACCCAGGAGGTCAACGAGCTCAAACGACAGCTGCACACAAGGTCAGAGACCCCAGAAGATACCAAGGACGCTCTAATTGAAACTCTAAGGAGCGAAGTGGATCGGCTCGAGGCATACAACCACCACCTCAAAACAATAATGAGCATGGAGCGCCTTGACGATCAGTTTACCATTGACGAGAGCGGCACCTCTGGTGCTAGCGCTGGTGGTGCCACCACATCCACCAGCGAAAACTCGGTTATTCGCCACTATATCAAGCATGATGTCTCGACTGTTGATGTTCAGCGTATTTCGGTCGACACCAAAAAAAGTATCTTGCCGGCAAGGTGGACAAGGTCAATGCAAAATCTCAAGGCACCTCAAGTCCAACAAGTCCGCAAATCGGCCAGTTGCTCGCAAATGTCGGCCGAAGACACCATTGACCAGCTCGAGTCCCAAGTGTCGCAGCTGCAACTTTCAGAGAATGAAGACGTTTTGGGGCCTTGTTTAATGGGTTTGCCCGCCTATAAGTATGAGCATGACCCTTTGAGCGTTGCTTCTCGTCAAGCGTCGCCCATCAAAGTACACATACAAGCACCCATGGAGGCACACGTGGAAGCACCCACGTTCAGCCCCCCAACTGCATCTCCCCTCAAAGGTCGCCGTAGCCTTTTTAAAGAGGATTTTAGTGCCGACCGCACCGAATTCATGAATTTATCTTCGAGGAGGTGGTCGGACCCCATTGAGGTTTTGGAGGAGTTCTCGGTCGCGTTGGGCCCTCAGCCGCAAGCCGAGTCTACATTTATCTCCAAGGCACCCTCAGTTGACCCTTCGGACCAGTCTTTGTCGATCGGCCAGTCGCGGTCGCTCGGGCAATCAAGGTCCATGGACCCCGTGAGCCTTAGCCAACTCAGGGCCGGTCGCGACTCGTACGAGCCTGTGGAATCTGCACAGCCGCTCCAGATGCAAAGGCAACGGCAGCGGTTGCCGAAATCAAAATCTATTGCAGTGCTGGCAGTCAAGCCAGAACCTGCTGAAACTTCGCGAGTGCCGCGCAATATAATGCAGCTCGTGACCCAGGTCTTTGTTGGCGAGTACATGGAAAAGCAAGTCTCTGGGTTGCGCGGCGATTATAGTCACAAGCGGTATTTCTGGGTTCATCCCTACACATTGACTCTTTACTGGTCCAAGGAGAAGCCTGCGTCTGCAATCAAGGGCTGGCACAAGGCCAAGTCCGTGCAGATTCTGCGCATCTCCGAGGAGGTTGTGACCAGCAACTCGGTGCCGTTTCACAAGGCGCTCGTAGTGCATAGTCCACGCAAAACAGTCAAAATCACATGCGCAGACCACGCCAGGCACACGGTATGGATGCGCGCGCTGGCCCATTTGCTCGAAGCATCTAAAAAGACGACCAAGTATTGATTCACTATTTAATAAAGCACTAAAAATCTAGATCTCTGGGGAGCAGCCCGGCCAGGCTAGACAGCTGGGGCTGGGACCCAGCTCGCTCAGCTTCCCAGCATCGTCAGCATGAGCCGCCCAAATGGTGCCCTGGCTCAACGAATCGCCGACGTGCTGGCCATTCCGTACAATGAGGCAAGCGTAAAGCACTCGCTGCACGTGCTCGAGACCAATTTTGACGAAATCAATAGTTCGACGCTCCTGGACACCGTGGAGCAGGGCATCCAGGCACAGGTCGGTCGGATCCTGAGCGATATGGAACCTTTTTACAATGGAATCCAGGATATTTCCAGTCAGGTTGAGCAATTTCAGGCAAATATTGGCCGCATCAACCACTTGGTCGAGCAGGTCCAGACCCAGTTTTCCTCTGTGACACGCGAAGCTCAGCAGCTCGAGGCCGAGGAACGGGCAACAAAGACAAAGATTGATACGTTGACTGCGTTTATGGGCTCGTTCACAATCAGCGACAGCGATCTCGACACCCTCAAGAGCCAAGCGGCACCGATCGACGCAACGTTTTATGCCACGTTCGAAAAGCTTAAACAAGTCCAAGAAGAGTGTACTATTTTAATGGCAGACTCACCGCGGCTGGCTGAAGACTTGTTGACCCGGTCGCAGCAGGCGTTGGGCTATGCCTACGAGAAGCTCAAGCAGGACGTCCAGCGTCGCTCGGGCGAAATCAACGAGTCGGGCGCGTCAAAGGAGCTCCAGTACCACTTGAAACTACTATCACAAGAACCATTTATGTTCAAGGAGGTCCTGACCGAGCTGTGCGAACTGCGCAAGCGCGCCGTCAAACGCGACTTTGTGCACACCAACCCGCAAACGTCAAAGGCTTCTTTTGAGCCCGAACGGCTTGTTGGCGAAGAATGCGCTTGGCTGCACTCGGTTGTGATAAATGAATACGACCTTTTTAGGACCTTGATTGGTACGAGCGACAAGGAGGATTTCAGCTTTGCCCTATTTAGTTCCGAGAACTCAGAGGACGTGGTCTATGAAATTGTGGATGAAATCCTCCAGGCGGTCGAGCCGCTCTTCAAGCAGCGCATTCACCGACTTATTTCGACCCAGTCCAAGATTTTGGTGCTGGACTCGATTCACAACGTTGTTGGCTTTTACGGGCGCATCTTCAAGGAGCACAAGCAGCACTCAATGGCTGCAGCGTTTGACGAAATTTCAGACACGCTTTCAGGCCAGTTCAAGCATCTGCTGCTCATCGAAATCGCCTATGCCAAGCAGCTCAGCAAAGTACCGGCCAACCTCGAGGCGCCCGACTTTATTCACTCAACGTTGGGCCTCGTGCGGCGCCTGTTTGATAATTACCAAAACAGCCTCAACTACCAGCCGCTGGGCGACGAGTACATTCGGGCTCGCATCAACGACATTTTGGACCCGTTTATTGACCAAAGTTATGCGCTGGGAGCCTCGCTCGACACATACGCCAAGCACATTTTTTCAATAAACTGCCTTGACCCAATCAAACTCGAGCTCACGGGCCACAGTTTTGCCAACTTTAAGATCGACGACGTCAATTCCCGCATCGGTGCCCACCAAGACAACCTTGTGAACCTCGAGACCGATTTGCTGCTAAGGGAATCAGGCCTAAAGGACCTTAAGGGCGCAGCTCTCTATGCGCAAATTGACCGGTTCGTGGTCGAAACATTGTTCATCACCGGCAATCGTCTCGCCAAGATCAGCTCGCCCTCGACGATCGCTGCCATCACAAAACGCGCGTATGAGCAATTGATTGCAAAATATGAAACGGTTATTCCTGCAGATGCGCCAAAATCCGTCGACGATTTACGCATTCTCCTAAGCTAATTAACGACGCGTACTACATTCCATGGCAACCACCTGTATGCAGGGCAACCTGCATGGCAACTGCATGCGTCACTGAATGCATTGCACATTTTTATAGCGTTTGATTTATTTCTTCTAGTGTTCTCTATAGTAATTTCACTTTTTTTTGGTTTCCTTGACGATGGTTTGGTCTAAGGGGGGACGTGACGCGTCGCGCACTATTTAATTTACGTGCATGCCCACCTCGACTCTTCACGCACAAATGCACACTTTCGAATCGATAGAGAATGTGCTCAAGTTCCACCACACAACCACTAGCGCACCAATGAGCGTTGTTTTGCTGTTAAAAAAGGCAAATATTCAGCGCGCAGACCTGACCCGGGTGCTCCAGGTGTGGCCCTCCGCGTACAAGGTGACGCGTATTCGCATCTCTGAGTTTATCGAGTGCACTGATTCGCCATATGACCTTGAGCAGCGCCACAAAATCTTCCAGGAAAAGCTCAAGAGCGGTGTTTTGGGCGATATTTCAAACACTGTCACCTCTCACACCCCCAGCATGCCCAGCATCAAATCGAGCGCGTCTTCCGCGTGCAAAATCATCAAGACTAGCCAGAAAAAGGCGCCTGTGCTCAACATGGAGCAGCTCCTCAAACGTGTGGCCGAAAAGAACGCGGCCAACCAGCTGGCAAAGGAGGAGCAGTCTAGTAAACGCACTGCTTTTTGCCAGTCTCAGGTACCTGCCGTCACCAGTATTTTGCAAACTCTGGCGAAATTCTCGAAGAGTTTTAGCTCCACCGAGGTTGTGCGCAAGGTCCAGGGCTCGCTCAAGTCGCGCCTCAGCACCGAGGAGATCATGCAGGTTCTCGAGCTTATCGCGCTTCAAATGCCGGCATTCTGCCGCATTGTCGAGGCAGGCAATGTAAAATGCATCCACCTAATGAGCCTGACCGCCAATGCGCCTGCTGAGACTCCTGCCGCTCCCGCCGTCGCTGCCGTGGCCTTGGCTGCCAGTTAATTAAAATTATTTATAAACCGCTGTAATTTATCATCATACTTGTCAAACCAAAACCCCAGCCGTGGCACGTCCAAGCTCAAATTAGGGACCACGAGCCCTGAATGCCGCGTGC
Organism: Wickerhamiella azyma; assembly: GCA_022577855.1. Taxonomy (NCBI): domain Eukaryota; kingdom Fungi; phylum Ascomycota; class Dipodascomycetes; order Dipodascales; family Trichomonascaceae; genus Wickerhamiella; species Wickerhamiella azyma. The sequence goes on from JAKISA010000016.1 coordinate 190,206, forward strand.
ACTCGATACTCTCTTTGACTGGCTCGATATCGGCCTTTGGAGCCGCCATCATCCGTTTCTCAATCATAACAACGCACATATCCTGCATACACCCAAGCACGACGCCCTGGCCGTGCATATTTTTGACGCAGCACAGTGTGCCCACGAGCGCGTCGGATTCCCAGTCGGGGTGTACAGGCCTGTATATTGACGTACCAAAGCGTTGGTCATAAATGTGCTCAAAGTATTGGCTGCCTGTGTCCAGCTGTTGCAAAATCTTGAGGTCCTCGTAGGCGCCCACCTCTCCTCCCCCAAGGATACCTTGATAGTCCCTAAAAACGAGCTCCTTGGACAGCCCCACGAGTACTTGGGACACCCCGAGCATCGCCATACGGTCCTGAATATCTTGGATACTGCGAATTCGGGGCTTTGTCGAATCGCCAAAGTCAATAAATACGGTCGGCGTCACGTCCAAAACGCAGCAGTACACTGATGTCTCTGCGCGGTCAAGCGACACCAACTGAGTGTGGAAAAAGCCATACTTTTGAGCAACCGCATGAAACATGGTCACTTTGAGTAGCGAGTCCAAATAAAGATCGGCATCCTGGAGGTACCCCAGCAGGGCATCCATTTTGGCTTCAGTTTTTGTCCCTAGTTGCTGGATTTGGTGCCACACTGGCAAATTGAGAAACTCGTGCAATTGATAGAATGCATTTTTGCCGCTTAAGAGGATGCGGGCAACCACCAAATCAAAGTCCGAGATGTGTGGATTTTGAAGCATGTCGAGACCTTGCAAAAGTAGCACGGTCCGGTAAAACCATCGCGCCCAAAAGATGTGCTTGATTGTTTTGGGGGCTGCAAAAGTGCTTTGGAGCTGTGGCAGCACCTTTGGACCGCGCCGCGTGATGCTCCATGCGAGCTCAGGGCTGGGGTCCTCGACAAACGCATCCAGCTCGTTCGCAGTGTTTTTTTCAGCAAGGCGGACCTCAATGTACCATCTGCGGCAATTCTGCGGGCTTCGGTCAACTCCGCGCTCGAGGAAAAGTTTTGGCGGTATTATCCGGTCCCAAAGCTGGGGGGCCAGGCACAGGCTCGAGAACCGCGAGTTTACTAGGGAAACAGAGTCCAAAATGTCTCGCGGGCTGAGAAACCCAAATATATGCAGCAGGACCTCTGCAGGCAGCTCTTGCAGCCTCATGTCATCCAGCTTGAGCCTCGATCCCATCTCTCCATCATGTCGTCGACTCATATGTTGAACCCAAGCACCAAGGATTTTGTGCTAATTTTGCTTGCGCTGGTCTTGCCCTTTATCACTGTTGGCATCAAGAAAAATTTCTGCTCATGGGCGTTCATTCTGTCGCTGATTTTGACCGTGGCGTTCCACTTGCCGGCCATTGTCTATGCAATCTACATTGTGCTTTCCAACCCCGAGCCCAGGCCCATTCGCCGTGATATTGAGCGCTGCGTGCACCCGCACTACGGCAGCAACAGCAACGGTGCACCCAGCCAGTTCCCTGCTCAGACGCCCATTGTGCCTGCCTCAGCGCCTGTTGCCAAGCCTGCTGAGCCTACTCAGCCTACTCCGAGCTCTTCGCAGCCTCCGCAGTACCAGGAGCACGAGAGCCAGGGCTATGCTTCGTTTGATAACAAGGTTCAGCGCTCGTAGGCTGTGCGGTGTGCGTCGCGTGCGTAGCAAGCTTGACACTATATTTATACCCTCTTTATGTAGAATTTATGGATTTTTGAATGACCAGGTGCCCTGGGACGCTCGGCTACCCGGCTCAGCCAGCTGACCCTGGTTCCCCCAGCCCAGCCCGCCCAGCTACCCCCAAGCTAGGCTCACCTCGCCAGGCCCATCGATTACACAACCATGAGCCAGCTCTCATTTGTCTCGGAATTCTCGCGGAAACTGGCCCAATTCCCGGTCCAAATCGAGCCTACATTCGAGGGAACGCGCGAAAAGCCAATGGTGCTCGCCGGAATGCCCATCCCTTTGCCTCCTGCACCCATTGAGCCCGAGCAGGTCACAGTCACTCTCAAGAGCATTAGAGCGCCGAAATTCTCGGTGCAGTACGATGTTTACACAAATTCGAGCATCTACAGCCTCAAAGAAATGCTTGTTTCAGACCCCAATGGTCCCCTGGCCGGTACAGAGCACACGGTCGCCTCTATCCGGCTGCTGGCAAAGGCAAAGGCAGTGAGCGATACTCGCAATGTGGCGGCGTTCCGCGACTTTACAGTGATGTTTTCTCAAGTTACGGCTGAAGATACTTTTGTGCCGCCTGTTTATTTTGAGCAAAACAAGGCCAAAGATGCTCTTGCCCCTGCGGCCGCCAAGGAGGCTCCTGCGGCCCCCACAGACGCCGATTGCAAGCCCCATGAGTACCACGCAGAAAACAAACCCCTCATGCTGGCTGAGCTCTACGAAGTGCTCGATAAATATGGCCGCCCAGACCTGTTCGGCCAGATCCAGGCTCTTATTTAAATAATAGCATAGTCCATGACCCACCACGCGCCCCTGCCCGTAGCCAACGCAATTAGGGCCTGATCCTCCCTTAGGCGTGCTGAAGCAAACTGAAACGCCCCTGCATCTTTGCTCACAGCCTCCATCACCAGCTCAGTGTCGTCCCTTAAAGCAAAACTGGCAAATTCTAGCGCCCAACCGTTTGCCTTGACTGCTCTCAATACAAAGGAGCGCTCGTCTTGAAGATGTGGCGGCATGTTTGCCAGCTGCATGGGATCTCCAGCTATTGCTTTAGCCACAATGTCGGGGTCATGCTGCAATCGTATCGACATTGATGTATAGGCCTCAGGCCACGTTTTGAGAGCCAGCAAGGCAAGATCCTTGTTATCCAAAAGAGGGTCATTAAGAAACTTGAACGCCTCGCCATTTTGACCAACCGCAAGCTTGGCAATTTCCAGGTCGCCTTTGAGGTCGTACGAGGCATACTCAATGCTAGGCCCGTACATCTTGACCACGGTAACAATAAATTTGCGGTTGAGGCGTAGGCTTGGATGGATGTAGAGCAAAGCCATTGGCTCCATTGCTGCAGCGGCCACCATCAGGTCAAAATCACGGCGCACCGATTCGGGGGCATTAGACATGTACGAAGTGCCCCATTTCTCAAGCGCTATCAAAACATTGCGTTCTGTAGCCACAATCTCAAATGGGTGTGTATAACCAAACTTTCGGGGCCCGCCTTTAGGAATTGTGCTTAGCGCCAGGTAACAGAGGTCCTCGTCGAGCCGCAAGTGGTAGGGCAAGTAAAAAAACTTGTAGCCATCAATTGCCAAGACTTTGCGCACAAAATCGTAATTTTGCCATGAGGGGTGGCTAATTCCCTCGCGAGGCCACTCGACCGCGGGGCAAACTGCCGCCGCAAACAAAAGTTCTGGCGTGCATTTATCGTCCACGCCGTGAGCAAATCCTTGCCAAGTAAGGTATATCATGTATTTGTCTTGTTTGGAGATGGAGGCCTCGTATTGGGCCGCATACCCTTGGTCCTGCGTGGGCCGAAGCACTAGCGCAGACCATAGAGTATCGGCTAAAAACACCTGGCGAAATTTTCGGCACACAGAGGCGAGTCGTACGTAGATCAATGGATTTGGCTCTATGAATACAGCCACTTGCTTCCACAACTCAATTGGCAGTACCATGTAATCGTCGTCGTCTCGAGGGCAGGATAAAAGATTGGGTCTGAAGTTGGGCGACAAAATATATATTTAGAATTGCATTTTAGGCCACGTACGACACCCGTACAAAAATTACGGCCCCCTGATCTCGCACCCAAAAACTCACCTTGGGCTGCCCTCAGAGTTTTGTAAATCAAGTGCTCCCATGCACCACTTTTTGGTTGGCTAATCTTTTGGCAGTTGAGGTGCATACGGCTTAGGACCGCAATGGTGAAGCTTTTTAGAGAGATAAAAACATTGTTTGTATAATTATTTGATATTACATTGGTTCAGCTACTCTCCTTGGAAACGGAAAAGGTGATGTGGGACAAGCACCCAACTAGCACCCGGCAGACGGCTGAGTGCAGGATCGCAAAGCCACATTTTTTGTGGCAAAACATATTTCTCGTAGCGCCAAGCATCAAAAATAACTTCACTTTGACATTTTGCGGATACCCCGTCGCGCTGTTTCCGTTCACGTTCAACCTTAATCGAGCTATAGCACTAGCCGAGACCTGCTTGAACCTGCTTAAAATCCATAAATGGGTCTACAATCTCGCCTTATACAATCTGGCCATTTAAGCCAAAATTCAATCTCCATGACGACCTAAGTCGCCTATTAATTTTCCTATTTCAGTTCCTATAATTTCTCACGCCAAACCCTTTAAAAACACCCCGGCAACCCTTGGGCGAGACGCGTCTTTGTTAATTTTTCCCTTTAAAGTAAGCACCGTCCTCCCAAACAAAACGCGTGAATATGCAGCACAGCATCACGAGCTACTTCAACGCGCAGCCGAAAAAGAAAGAGGAACCCAAGCCAAAACCAAAATTGAGAAAGCCGGCAATAGATTGGCACCCAAAGGCCGAGTACTCTGCGACCGCCGTCCCCGCCAAACGCGTCGTGAGCAACACGCGCAAAATCCTCAAGCGTCCAAGCGAACTTTTTGAGGATCAACCGTCAAAACGCGTCCTGCAACCATCCACAGCCAAGCCCTCCGCCTCATTTTCGGTGCGCCAAACCGTGACCAGGACAGCGCCCGGCAGCGGTGACCTGAGCCCCCAGCAAAAGGTCGTATTTGACCACATTATGAGCGGCAAGTCGGTGTTTTTCACCGGTGCAGCAGGTACAGGCAAATCGTTTCTGCTTCACAAGATCATTGCAATGCTGCGCCAAAAGTATGTCGGTACCTATGACGTCGCGGTGACCGCCACGACCGGTCTTGCCTCGTCCAACATTGGCGGTGAAACTATTCATTCGTGGGCTAGCTGGCGCCTAGGTAATGAGGAGGCCAGTGTTATCGCCAACAAAATCATTGAAATGAACTTTGCCGGCGGAAACAAGCCGTGGCTCAAGGTCCCCTTTTCCAAGTGGACTCAGTGCAAGGTGCTCATTGTGGATGAGATTTCAATGTTGGACGGTAAGCTGCTGGCCAAATTGGATGAGGTGGCCAAGCGCGTGCGCAAAAATGAAGCGCCCTTTGGCGGCATCCAGGTGGTGTTTACAGGCGATTTTTTCCAATTGCCACCAGTTGACAAAAACAATGAGTGCACCATGTGCTTTGAGTCTGCGGCTTGGGCCCCCGCCGTAGGCACCAACCAGCTGCTGCTCAACAAGATTTTCCGTCAAGCCAGCAGTGATAAGCTGGTCAAGATGCTCAATGAGATGCGTCTGGGCGCGCTTTCGCCCCAATCGATTGCCAATTTCAAGGCTCTTGAGCGTGAGGTACAGTATGAGGACGGGTTTGAGCCTACGCAGCTTTTCCCGTTGCGGCAGCAGGTTGATGCGGCAAATACTCAGCGCATCCAAGAGTTGTGCGGTAGAAAGTTTGTGTTTAGGGCGCAAGACACTGAGCAAGTCCCGCTACAAACCAACAAGAGGCGGTTTGAGGAGCTCATGGCCCCTCCCCAGCTTGATTTGCGGGTTGGTGCTCAGGTGTTACACATTGTAAACAAGAGGGAATCGCAGCTGGTGAATGGTAGCCGCGGGCGGGTGCTCACCTTTGTGTCTAGCGAAGCCTGGCCCTCGCTGGAAGGCATTCTCAAATCTACCAACGAGTCGCGGCTCGTGATCAAGTTTTACAATGCAATTCTCGAGGCTGGGTCAATCTGCCAAGACCTTGCCGAGCAGATGGATCCTTTTCTGGATCGTAGGCAGCAAAATGCAATGCTCGAGGCTGCCCTTTGGGGTGGCGGTGTTGGGTATACCGAGCAGCTTCCCTTGGTGGATTTCGGTAATTCCAAGTGGCATTTGATTGAGCGTGAGGAATTCAAGATTTCGGGGCCTCCCCCAAAGCGTGAGGATGTTGCCTGCCGCAGGCAGTTGCCGCTAATTCTGTCTTATGCGCTCTCGATCCACAAGGCCCAGGGCCAAACAATTGACCGGCTCGTGGTTGATTTGAGCAAGGTGTTTACTGATGGTCAAGCCTATGTTGCGGTGTCGCGTGCCACCTCGTTTGATCGGTTGCAAGTCAAGGGGTTTGAGGAGCGCAAAGTGCTGGTCAACAAAAAGGTGGTTAAATACTATGGAGAGCTGCTGGCGGCTAATTCTTAGACCCACGCGAGCTTTGCGAGTAGTGTTGGGGTTGGCGTTCCTGCCACGAGCTGCGCTCGTCCCAAGCATTGCGGTCTGTGTCCCACGAAGAAGAGCCGGAACTGCCCCAGTCATTGGCGGCGTCAAACTGCTTCTCGCGCTCGGATCTGAAATCGGAGCGGTAGTTTAGGGGTTCCCTTGAGGGTTCCCAGGGTTGTGCTGTTGACTGTGAGCGGGTAGAATCAGAGTTTATAGCTTCATAGGGTGGAGGATTTGCGCTCATGTGTGGAGGTGGCAAAATGTGGCTAAAGGTCCGTGATGCTTATCGGTTGGCCGCGCGTCAGTTCAATGAAAATTATCACGTGCTCGGGCCATCTCTCGTCTTGACTCTACGCATCAAAAATGATCGAAACGGGATGGGTTCCGAGCAAACTGGTTGCCTACATTCTCTTGTTCGCAGCGATTATATTTGAGATTGTTGCAACCGCATTCCTCGCTGCCTCGCAGCAGTTCACAAAGCCCATGGCCAGCTTCCTCACAGTGGTGACCTACGGTCTCACATACTATATCTTTGCATTTTCCATCAAAACTATTCCTGTTGGCCTTGCCTATGGAGTTTGGAGCGCCGCAGGTGTGGTTCTGCTGCTGGCATGGGGTGCGGTTGCTTATCGGCAAGTCCCTGATCCCCCAGCTGTGATTGGTAGTTTGCTGATTGTTGCCGGCGTCATTATTGCCAATGGATTTAGTGAAATGGAGGCCTAGGAGAGCCCGATGAGCCACTCCAAGAGAGCCCAATGGGGGCCCCTTTAATAGTTGATTCCTTTATAGATGCACGCTTATGTATATTCGCAAATTTCAAAATGCGCTTGATCAAGTGCTAAAAATTGATCCTTCTCTGGCTAAAACTGCGGCCGAGCACACATTCCCGCAATTCCTCGAAACTCATGTCCGCCCATGCACTTTTCAGTACATTGTGCAGTCCATCATCAGTCAACAGCTGAGCGGCCTTGCTGCTCGAGCCATTCAAAACAAATTTATTGCTCATTATGGTCAATTCCCTTCGCCTCAACAAGTTCTAGATACAGACCACGACACCTTGCGCGGGGTCGGACTCTCCAACCAAAAGGTAAAGTACGTTCACGGGGTGGCCGAGGCCTACAAGAGTGGCGAGTTGAGCGATGAAATTTTGGCCGCAGCCGAGCCAGACGAGATTGTGGACCGGCTTGTGGCCCTAAAGGGTATTGGAGCATGGTCCGCGCAGATGTTTCTGCTATTTTACCATCAGCACATGGATGTCTTCAGTCCTGGGGATTTGGGTATTCAGCGAGGATTTAAGCGGTACATGAAGCAGCCCGGCGCCGAGGAAATCAAGCGCACCTTGACTGATGAGGTTGAAGAAGAGTTGCTGAGACCTCAGGGTACATCGCGCAAGGCGCTGCTCAAGGCACCACTGCCTCCCGAGTGCAAGCACATGATGGCGGTAGCTGCCAAGTTTAGGCCGTATCGAAGTGCATTTCAGTTGCTGATGTGGAAATTGAGCGACACGATTGTTGAAATTGGCAAGCGGCCCAAGGATGAGGGGAGTGTGGCCAAGGCCAAGCCGGAGGTGACGGCCAAGGATGAAGGGAAGGCCCAGGGTGAAGGGAAGACCAAGGTCAAGCCGAGGCCAACGGTAAAGTCAAAGCCCAGGCCCATGGCCCAGGCTCCTCTTGTCAATCCAGAGCCAGTCAAAGTCGAGATGGAGCAAGTGGATCTTCAATGGGTTGAGCTTCACCCGGTGAAACACCAGCCCTTCCAGCTCCAGCAGCTTCAGCAGGTGAACAAGCCGGCCGAGACCAAAGCCAAACGGGGCAGACCACCCAAGGTGAAGCCGGTGTCACGGAAAAAGCCTAAGGGAGGTGTATAACTATTAGTTTAAGAAGAAATAAGGCACCTCTGGCAGCCCAGTCAATGCCCTGGGGGCACCGGGTGCCCTCGCCGAGTAGGTTGGCCCCAAAAGGCGGCCCCAGAGGAGCCCCAGCAGGTTCCCCTCGCTCGCTGCGCTCGCGCGCTCAATTAAGCTCATAAAACGTTGCTATCTATTCTAGGCACTAGTCTCAGCAGCGATCTTCTCGGCCTTAGTCTGGACCTCCTCGATATCGCCAACCATGTAGAAAGCGGCCTCAGGGAGCGAGTCGTGCTTGCCCTCGAGGATCTCCTTGAAGGAGCGGATAGAATCCTTGAGAGAGACGAGGCGACCCTCCATACCGGTGAAAGCCTCGGCAACACCGAAAGGCTGGGACAAGAAGCGCTGGATCTTACGGGCACGCTCGACAGTGAGCTTGTCGGCCTCGCTCAACTCGTCCATACCGAGAATGGCGATAATGTCCTGGAGCGACTTGTAGGCCTGCAGGGTCTGCTGGACCTCAAGGGCGACATCGTAGTGCTCCTGACCAACGACCGAGGCATCAAGAAGACGCGAGCGCGAGTCAAGAGGGTCGACAGCGGGGTAGATACCAAGCTCCGAAATGGCACGCGACAACACGGTGGTGGCGTCCAAGTGGGCAAAGGTGGTGGCAGGGGCGGGATCGGTCAAATCATCGGCGGGCACGTAGACGGCCTGCACCGAGGTGACGGAACCCTTTTTGGTGGTGGTAATACGCTCCTGAAGGGCACCCATATCGGTGGCCAAAGTAGGCTGGTAACCGACGGCAGAGGGGATACGACCAAGCAAGGCAGACACCTCAGAACCGGCCTGGGTGAAGCGGAAAATGTTGTCGACAAACAACAACACATCCTTGCCCTCGGCATCACGGAAGTACTCGGCGATGGCCAAACCGGTCAAAGCGACACGGGCACGGGCTCCGGGGGGCTCGTTCATCTGACCGAACACCAGGGCGACCTTGGACTCACCCTCGAGGTTGATGACACCGGCCTCGATCATTTCGTGGTAAAGATCGTTACCCTCACGAGTACGCTCACCGACACCGGTAAAGACCGAGTAACCACCGTGGGCCTTGGCAATGTTGGCAATCAGCTCCTGGATGAAGACGGTCTTACCGACACCGGCACCGCCAAACAAACCAATCTTACCACCACGGGCGTAGGGGGCAAGCAAGTCAACGACCTTGATACCAGTCTCGAGGACCTCAGCGGATGTGGACTGCTCGTCAAAGGCAGGGGCCTCGGCGTGGATGGGGCGGTGGTGCTCAGCCTTGACGGGACCACGCTCATCGACGGGGTCACCAGTAACGTTGAGGATACGGCCCAAAGTAGGGGCACCAACAGGCACCATGATGGGGTTACCAGAGTCCACAACCTCGGTACCGCGGACAAGACCGTCGGTACCCTCCATGGCGATGGTACGCACAGTGTTCTCACCCAAGTGCTGAGCAACCTCGAGAACAAGCTTGGAGCCATCCTCACGCTTGAGCGAAAGAGCGTTCAAAATGGCAGGAAGCTCGCCGCCAAACTGCACATCGACGACGGCACCAATGACGGCCTTAATCTGACCGGGAGCCACAGCAGTGGCCATGGTGCGAGCGAACATGGGCGCAGCGGTCGTGCGAATGGAACGCAACGACTGGCGCTTGAGACTAGGAAGCACTCTGTTAAGCATGTAAAGAGGTGGTGGAAAGGGATTGGGTATTTGTCGTCGAAAAGGCCGGGTAACTTGGCGCCTCCAGCCTATGAGCGCTGGGCCTGAGCGGGTTAGGGTTTTACACTCGGATGTTAGGGTTTTGCCGTCAGCGCGGGCCACCTAGTACCATCAAGGGGTGGTTGTGCACGCGTTTCAAGTCTCTTTTTCGTATTTTCCGCCAAATTGAAGATTTTGAAAAATTTCATCTGCGGTGGCCGTTCCCCGGCAACCCAGGACGGGCCCGTGTTTTCGTCATTTATCGTACAAATTGACTTTTTTGCTTTGCTTTAACACGGTTTTTAGCTGGTGCACTGGTCAATTCGTCCGATGTTTGCCCGTGACCGGCGCCGGACATTGGCCACGAGGGCGTCTCGGCTTGCCGTCTAATTTGCTCGCCATTAATTCTATATTCTTAGTGGCCCTGCATCAATCGCCAAATATCCAAATTTGCAAGCCGATGTGGCGTGATGTACACAAGTTGCACCAGCTAGTTTGATCCTGCACCCCACGATACCAAACGGACCTTAGCTTTTAGGGGACCTCCTCCACCTACACCTCCAACAAATGCAGCTGCTCCTACTGAATACAGGTATAATGCTCTATAAATAATTAAACAACAACCCAGTTGCCAACCTTTTTGACCTGGGTAACCTTTTTGGGCGGCAGGTCCCAGCCAACGCCGCCCGAGCCAATGGCCGCACCCATTCGCGGCACAACCCATGCCTCACGCTTAACAGTGGAAATCATCTTGGGGGCATAAGCGCCACCCATGGGCGTGCTATAAGACAACAGGGGTGTGTTGGCGGCCAAAGTACTCAGAGACCCTGCGCTCACGTCGACGAGGGTACGCAGACGCACCTTTGAATTCTCGTCGTCGCCCTGAGTCAGAGTCGAGTAGATCAAAAACTCGGGAGGCTGAGCGCCCAAGTGGGCCAGCACACTGTCGGGGTGGATGTAGCAGTACTGCTCGTCAGTGGGGAACAGGGTGCTGTAGGGCATGCGAGTAATATTGGTGCGCTTGTTAGTCTTGACATCGTCCAAAAAGTCTGCACGCACGGCAATCTTGTCAATGTACCCGGCAGCAACCATCTGTTTGATGGCGGCCACCTGCTTGGCTGTGGGAACCGGCAGCTTGGCACTCAGCTGTTTGGTCACTGTCTCGGCCGCATCGCTGCGCATGCTGGTGGCAAGCAAGGCTGCAATCTGGCGCCTGAGCTTTTCGGTCTCATTCATAACCTTCTCGCGCAAAAAGTTGTCGCGGCAGTAGCTCTCGGTAGACTCGGCGTAACCGTAGCCAGCAAGCGCGGCAAGGCCCTTGAAAACATCGCCCTTGGGATCCAGCGAGCAAAAGTGGCTCATGGCCTTGTTGTATGTGGCTCTCAACTTTTGCTTGCGCTCCTTTTGCTTGACGGTCTCCTCCTCGTCTTCTTGAACGGGGCCAAGGCCAATCTCAAACGACTGCATAAAGGGGTCTCCGACAGCCAGACCGGCAACAATGGCAACAATAAAGGGCAGACACTCAAACTGGTTGCCAATGAGCAGGATTTTGCTGAGACGAGGGTTAAGGGGGAATTGCGACATTTGCTTGCCGATTGGGGTAAGCTGGTCGTCTCTGAGCGCGCCAAGATACTGCAAAAGCTTGATACCCTCTTCCAAACTGGCTCTCGGGGGCGGAGTAGGGAACGGGAAATTGACAATCTTGTGGATGCCCATGGCCTTCATCTGGAGTACTAGGCCCTCAATAGGCATGCGCATGATTTCGGGTTTAGAAAACTGCTCAAAGTGGCTCTCATAGACCGCAGATGAGAAAATGCGGTAGCAGTGGCCAGGGCCCGTACGACCAGCACGACCGGCTCTTTGGTCGGCGGCGGCCTTGGACACAAACGAGACCCTAAACTTGACAATGCCGCCAGCATCACACTCACGCTGTTTGGCGCGGCCACAGTCAACCACGTACCGAATGCCGGGAATCGTTAGCGAGGTCTCGGCAACGTTAGTGGCCACAACCACAAGGCGCGTGTCCTTGGGGACCTCCTCAAATACCTTGAGCTGCTCGCTCGTGGGCAACAGCGAATAAAGAGGCAAGATCTTGAGCTTTGTTTCTTCGCCATCGTACTCTTCTTCAAACCCTTCATCCTCGCCCTCATCCTCAGACTCGGGCTCGCCCTCGGAATCGATCTCGGCCTCGTCAAAATCGAGCTCGACCGTCTCTTCCTCCATAACCGCATCCTGCTCGCTGAGGCGCACACTGGGGGGCTCGTACTCAGACTTGGCACCTCCCTTGCCCTTGTTGGCGTACTGCTTGAGGGTGCGCACCGCCTGCATAATTTCGTTTTGACCAGTCAGAAAAATGAGGATACCGCCCTTGGGCAACTTTTCATGGATCTTGATTGCCTTGTTGGTAGCTTCTTCGACATAGTCGTAGGCAGTTTTGCGGTTAAAATGCACGCTCACAGGGTACTGCCGGGCGTCAAGGCTTACCACGGGCGGCGTTGAAGCAAACAGAGTCTTGTTTTCGGTAAAATCACTCACTCTGAGAGTAGCAGACATGATGATGAGCTTGAGCGGATTGCCCTCGTCGCGGCGCAGTCCAACTACGCGGCTGAGCATGCCAATCAAAATGTCGGTGTTGACACTGCGCTCGTGGGCCTCATCCACAATAATGGCAGAATACTTTTGCAGGGTCAGATCAGAGGCCAACTCTCTCATTAAGAGACCATCGGTCATAAACTTCATGCGGGTATCGGGGGTGACCTTGGCATCAAACCGGATTTGGTAGCCAACGTGCTTGCCGTGGTCACCGAGCTCTGTAGAAACACGGTCTGCCATGGAAACTGCTGCAACACGCCTAGGCTGGGTGATACCAATGAGGCCCTTGGTGGACGAGTCGGGGCTGCCGTAGCCGGCCTCGTACAAAAACTGGGGCACCTGCGTTGTTTTGCCCGAACCGGTCGCACCAGTGAGTACTACGACATCATTGTGGTAAATAGCCTCCATAATCTGCTGCTCAGAGGCGAGCGCAGGCAGGCGCAGGCGCGACTCGGTGACGTCGTCAGGACGCTTGACGTGGACAAAGTAGTTGGACTCACGCTCAACCGAGCCCTTGGAGTAGTCCACAACAGGCTCGACCTCAGCTGGGCGCGGATTGTGCTGGTAATTTTCAGGGGCCTTGGGAGTTGGCAGCGTCTCGTGATTGTCGAGCGAGTGCGCCCAAGCGGCAAAGTCGGCACCTTTGGGCTTGGCGACAGCTGATTCTTCGCTCGCAGCCTCGTCCTCACCCTCGTTCTCAGAGGAGCCCTCAGAGGAACCGCCGCTCTCGTCGCCGCTCTCGTCGCTGCTCTCGTCGCTCTCTTCGCTCTCGATGCTCTTGGCGTCACTCTCAGCATCGCTCTCGGTAACACCAAGACGCTCACGCCAACTAAGAGCCTTTTTCTTGGGCTCAGCAGCAACCTTCTTTAAGTTTTGGAAGCCAAACCCGTTGGCCGGCCGCCGGTTGTCAATAAATACAGATTGCCTCTCGCCATCACTTTCAGATTCGCTCTCGGGCTCGCTGTCTAGGTCTGCAAACGACTTGGCTTGGCCAAATTCTTTGATTGAAGACATTTTCGAGGTGTTTACCTTCTCGGCTGCGAGCTTGGCCAGCAGGTCGTCGCGCTCCTGCTGCTTGACTTTAAGGTCCAAATACTTGTCAATGCGTTTTCTCTTTTTGGCTGTGACCTTTGACTCTGGTTTGATTGATTCTCCAAGACTTCTTTTGAGCTCTTTTCTCGAGGCCGCGAGCTGGCTGTGGTCCTCAGGCTCTTGCTCGGCCTCTTGCAGCTCTTCGCGCAAATGCTTGTTTCTTTTGAGCTTTAGTTCTTGACGTTTGCGCACCGATCCGGCACGGGCCTTGTCATTGAACCTTTCTCGATAGGTGCCCATAGCGTTGAAAAGTTTAGATAATTTATTTTTTAGGGGAGGTGCAGGCAGGTGCAGGTTGAGGAAACATGGGTTAAATGTAGCCCAATGGTGAAAATTCACCTATTGGAGGCAGGTTGAACAGTCGTGTAGTTCCGCCAACGGTACTGCGGTTATGACCTTAAAGGTACTCCCCCACATCCGATCCGCGCTAAACCAGCCGATCCACCATAAAATCCTAAAATTTAGAGCGCTTTTTCCCCAACCTCATCGTTGCCTGGGAAATTTCACCTATATAAACATTCGAGATAGTGTCCCACATTACACGTCATGTTTAGGGTCAAGAGCGTTACCAGTGGAGACTCGCTAGTATTGGCCGATGCCGCGGGCGAACGGTTTGTTTCGCTTGCATATGTGAGCGCTCCTCGGGTGGATTCGCAGCAGGGCGGCTTTTGTGGCCGCGAGTTGTTGAGGTCCCTGCTGGTCGGCAAGAGTGTGCAGGTGCGCACCGTGTACACCGCCAATGAGCGTGAATTTGTGGATGTGCGTGCTCCTGTGTTTGAATCGCTTGTTGAAAAAGTCCTGAGGGACGGCGCCGCCAAGCTGCGTGACGATGCCCCCGTCAAACCCGGCTATGACCAGCTGGGCGCCAAGCTCGAAAAGGCTCAGGAAGTGGCCCGTACAGGTCGCAAGGGCATTTGGGGGTCCACCGCCGTAATTCGCATTGAGCGTGAGGCTCCTGAAGAGCTGTTTGGCTCGGGCCGCCAGGTGCCTGCCATTGTCGAGAAGGTTGTTTCTGGCGATCGCGCCATTGTGCGTGCCTTGATGGACCCCGACCATCACTTTTACGGGCTGTGCAGCCTTGCCGGGATCCGGTGCCCCCGCAGCTCTGGCCCCAACGGCCCCGGCGAGCCTTTTGGCGACGCTGCACGCGACTTGGTGGCCCAGCGCCTGCTTCAACGCGACATTCGCTGCGTCTTTGTTGCTCCCGGTGCCAGTGGCCTGCCCACGGTCACTTTGATTCACCCTGCTGGCGATATCGCCTCGAGCCTGTTGCAGGCCGGTCTGGCGCGCTACGCTGATCAGCAGACGTCGCAAATCGGGTCTCAGCGCTCGCTCGAGCTGCGCAAGGCTGAAGGAGCTGCCAAGGCTGCCGGTGTCAACCTGTGGAAGTCCAGCAAGGAGGCGGCTGCCGCACGCTCTGCTTCTGCCAAGAGTTGCCGCGTGCACAAGGTGCTGAGTGGTGATACCTTTGTGCTCGAGAATGAGCGCACGGTGCAACTTTCGAGCATTGTGGCCCCGCGCAAGAGCGGCGACCTCAGCCCCTGGCTCGATCAGGCCAAGGAGTACGCGCGTGCCCTGGTCATTGGCCACGAGGTCGAAGTGCTCGTGGACGGTGAGCGCACCGACAACAATCGTGAGCTCGTGACAATGGCTCTCGATGGCAAAAATGTGGCCGAGCACATTGTGGCCGCTGGTTACGCCATGGTGCGCGGCAATCAGTCGCCGTTTGTTGCCGAGCTGAGTGCCGCCGAGGCCCAGGCCAAGGAGCAAAAGGCCGGTATCTGGGGCCGCAAGCCCGCGCCCTCCAAGCAGGTGGACGCGAGCGAGTCTCAGGTCCGGGCAAAGGCCTATTTGAGCGCTCTTGAGCGCCGCGGCCGCATCCCGGGTGTCGTGGACTATGCCTCGCCCTCTGGTGCTCGCCTCAGGGTTGTTGTTCCCAGCGAAAACTGTATTCTTACAGTTGTGTGCGCCGGTATCAAGGTGCCTCGCCAGGGCGACAAGGGTGCTGAACAAGTCACCAAGTACGTTGGCGACAACTTTTTGCAGCGTGACGTCGAGATTAAGATCTATGGAACCGACAAGACTGGTGCCTTTGCAGCCCAGACATGGCTCGTCGGCCGCAAGCAGAGCCTCAGCGGCCACCTGCTGAGCGAGGGGTTGGCCTCTGTGTTTGAGCCTGCTGCCAATGATTATGGTTTGCGTAAAGAATTGGACAACATTCAGGAGTCGGCACGCTCGGAGCACAAGGGTATTTGGGCCGATTGGGTTGAGCCCGAGAGCGAGGATGAGGAGGAGATTCCTTCGTCTCCTTCGGCGTCTGCTCCGGTGGCGGCGGGTAGTGCCGCTGTAGGCAGTGCCGCAAGTAGTGCTCGTCCCGCCGTAAACTACCAGGATGCCCGCATCACTTGGACTACTGCCAACGAGGTCTCGTTCCGCCTGGCTTCTGACGAGGCCAAATTTAAGCAGCTCAGCGAGGATTTGACCAAATTCTTTACTGCTGGCGCCAACAGCGCGGCCCACAGCTTTGCTCGCGCCCCTCGTCGCAACGATTTGGTCGTGCTCAAACAGGGCACCCAGCTCTCGCGTGCCCAGGTTTTAGAGGTGGCTCCCTACGAGCTGCGCCTCATTGATACTGGTGCCACTGTGGAGGCTAGCCAAGCTGACCTGAGGCCCATGCCTCAGCAGTTCAACGGCCCCGAGCTTGCTCAAACCGTGCAGCTCGCCTATGTGAGCGCTCCCCCCAAGGACTACCTCAAGTACATTCAAGAGTACTTGGGCCAGGTGCGCAACACCGAGGTTGTTGTTTCTCAGGTGCAGGGCGGCGTCATTGTTTACACAGGTGATAGCGAGAACGCCGAGGACTCGCTCAACACGCGCCTTATTGACAATGGTTATACGTACATGAGCGGCGGTAGCGGCCCTGTGTACGAGCGGCTCAAGAAGCTCGAGGCAGCGTGTATCAGGGATCGTGTGGGAATCTGGGAGTATGGAGATCCTAGGGATGATCAGGATTAGGGAGAGCAGCGAGTGGCCGCAGCGGTCGTAGCCGGTGGTCTGCCCTACCCTGGCCCACATCTATCATGCATATATAGCAGTACCTAGTCAAGTACATATTATCTAAATAGGGTGAGACGAGGCTCGGATCAGCGATACCCATTGGCCCTCCTTCTCCTTGTCCCCTGCTTCACCCCAGCCCCATCCCCTCCTCGGCCCCCCCTGGGACCTCATCCGAGTCGACACACCTCCGATTGGTCACGATGACATAAGCACAATTTCGCCCAGCCAATCATGGATTTGTCAATCAAAATCTCTACTTCTCACATGTTGCGTCTTCCGAGAGTTGGCTCCGCTTTGTGCACAAGTGCTCGCGGCTACGCGCTTTTCAACAAGCCCGTGGGTGGCGCCAGCAATTACAAGGTCCCCGACTTTAGCGAGGACATCACCAGCAAGAACAAGGACACTGCACGCAACCTCCAGTACTTTATGATTGGTACTTTTGGTGTTTTGGGCGCTGCCACTGCTCGTGCCACCGTCCAAGACTTTTTGACCACAATGAGCGCCTCCAAGGATGTGCTGGCCATGGCCAAGATCGAGGTTGACCTGTCAAAGATCCCTCTCTCCAAAAACGTTGTTGTCAAGTGGCGCGGAAAGCCCGTGTTTATTCGTCACCGTACCCAAGCCGAGATTGATGAGGCCAACTCTGTGGATGTGAGCTCGTTGCGTGACCCCGAAACTGATTCCCAGCGTGTCAAGACCCCCGAGTGGCTTGTGATGATTGGTATCTGCACCCACTTGGGCTGCGTGCCCATCGGTGAGTCGGGTGACTATGGAGGATGGTTCTGCCCCTGCCACGGTTCGCACTATGATATCAGCGGCCGTATCCGCAAGGGCCCTGCCCCTCTCAACCTCGAGATCCCCGAGTACAACATCGAGGACGACGAGAGACTTATTGTCGGTTAAAATATATAATGACTATTGTGCTAGAGGAGGAGGCCAAGGGGGACCCCAGTGATGGCCGTCCGAGGGCCCACCCACCAGGTCACCCTGTCCTGAGCTCATCCCGCTTACCATGCTGACCATTCAGTGTAGTGACCGAACAGGCAAAAAAGTCAAGGTCAAGTGCCTTGGCCAAGATACAATTGGTGACTTCAAGGCTGTTCTAGGAGTCCAAATCGGCGTACCGCCAGACCGTCTTGCCCTGAAAAAAGGCCTCATCCAGTTCAAGGATCACATCTCGCTCGACGATTACGAGATCCACTCGGGAACCAATTTGGAGCTTTATTATCTATGATTTGGGCTCTTCCTTACGATATTTTGTTGGACGGGGTATTCCCGTTTCTATCAGGGACCGACCTCGTGTCATTACTCCTGACGTGCCGCGCTGCCGCCTCCGCAATTGACCGGATGGCATGGCATGCCGCCTATATGCGCGAATTCGGCCCTGAGCCGTGCGCAAATGTGGATTGGGCGCTCAATTACGCTCTGCGGTACAAATCAAACTTATACACTTGGGGCCATAACCGCGACTCGCGCCTGGGGTTCACTTTGGGCCCTACTCGTCCAGGTGCTCCCACCAGCGGCACTCCCCACATCTCCGAGTCACGTAGAGGCATTAACCTACCGCATCCTGTCCCTTTAGACAATCACATCAAGCAGATTGAGCCGGGCGGCTTTGGGTTCACCCTACTCTTGACCGATGGCTCTGTTTGGCAAATTGGCCACATCAAGGAGCGTCTCGGCAGCCGCGACCCGCGGCCGCGCAAAATTTCGGGTACGCTCGAGTTTGACTCCATCTCGGTCGGCCGTGAGCACGTGCTAGCGCTCGCCAAGGACTCGAAAATCTACTCGAGCACAGCACCCGCCAACTTCGCCATGATTATGGGGATGGCTCCGGGCGAAGAGGGCCTTGTGTTGCTGCCCTTGCCGCTGGCTCGCAAGATTGCTGCCGGATGGCACATCAACGCGGCAATTAACGCAGATTTGAGCAGTCTTCAGCTATGGCCCTCAAGCCTCCGCGGGCGGCACTCGCTGCAGTTTGATCCCGGCACGCGGCTGACCCAGATTGAGGCTGGCGCAGACTTTTTGCTTGCTCTTGACGAGCAGCAGCGTCTCTTTTGGGTAATAATTGAGGACGGCAAGCCCCACAAAGAGCTTGTCTACGAGGAACTGCGACCGACTCGGGTGCGCGCCAGTTACAACCGGTTCGCCCTTGTTTGCGGCATCACTCTGTACACGGGGCACTGGGAGAATGGAGTGCGCACTTTAACCAAAGTCGAGGGCTCATTTTGCGACGCAGCGCTCGGCGATCACCACACGCTCGGCCTCACCCCCTCGGGTGAGTGCTGGGTGTGGGGCCGTGAATCGCAGCGGTGTGGCTCGTTTGGCCTAGGCACTCAGGCCCAAATCGAGGCTTTGGGCGGCACAGCAGAACGTGTAGGCTTTAATATGGCTGACTTGCTGTTGCCAGCCCCTAAAAAGCTCGCGCTCAAAAACGTGCTCCACATTGCGGCCGGCGGCTGGCACAGCGCGGCGCTCGCCAGCGCAAGCCCAGACGAAGCCGCTAGTACGACTCCAAGCCCTTCTCCTGCAGCGCGTCCATAGCTAATCTCTATTTATCTTTCTTTTAACATAGGCTACCTCCTTGGGCAGCTGGAACGACACGCAGTACATTTCCTTTGTGGGTGCAACCTTGCGCACATCGTGGAATGTCATTTTACTTGGCTCGGTCTTGTGTCCCAACGCCGCCGAGATCCGCTCGGCAAGGTCATGCTCGACCTGCTCTTGGCTGGGCTCGGGGGCTCCAGGCTCGTGCTTGTGGAAGCAGTGCACGTGGATCATCGGCAGCTCGAGCTCGCTCTCTTCAGCATCATACAGTCCTCTAAAGGCATCCAAAAACTCAATGGCTGTGGCGGGGAGGTTCATCACATAGTGCGAAAAGTGGGTCGGCACCTCTATCGTGGGCTTGACCTTTTCGCGGCTCGGCAATGTAATCGTGGGACTCTCCTTGCGCAAAGCTTCAAGACGGGCCGTAGAGTTGCGAATAAATTCGCGTGCATCTTCATTGAAGCACCGCATGTTGGCGCCGACCTTGTTGAGGCCTACATTGGTGCGCATCGCCTCGACGCTGTTGGGGTTGAGATCATTGGCAAATACCAACACACCCTTTTTGGCAGCAGGCACTGCAAACGGTCCTACGCCGGCAAATGGGTCGCATACGGCACTACCGGGCCTAAACTGACGCACAAGTCGCTCATGCTCAGAGTGAAGGCGCGAGTTCCAGTACACTTTGCGGAAATCAAACTGAAATCTACAATTGGACTCGCGGTGCTCGACCCAAAAATCTTCGTCACCAGCCAAAACTTCCATGTCAAATGTCCTAAACACAGTGTCAATGCTGTCCAGCTTGTTGACAACGGTGCGCACGCTGGGGTTCTTGTCGAGCACAATCTGGCCGATAATATTCTTGAACGGCAGGTACTGGTCCCTCAGGTTGAAATGTGCAATGTGTCCAACAATGGTAAAACCTGTGGGCACATCCTCCAAATCTCTCGGTAAAATCGATTTGAGGACCTGCTCCATGGTCCAGTGGTCGTAGCCGAGGGTCAGGTCGTGGCTAGAGAATTTGGCATCTTGGAGCAGCTCTCTCGTGCGCGAGCTCAAGTCGTTTTCGCTCTTGTATTCGGGCTTGAACAAAATTCCCTTTTTTGATCCCAGGGGAACAACCTTGTTGACACCCCTCAGGTCCAAAAGTTCGGTTGCTTCTTTGTTCAACGGTCCAATAAGCCGAGGATTGATCTCTGCCATCAAAAGTTGGAGGCATACACTGAATTTTGACCGATCTAGGGCCGTCATACCCGTATTGAACGGTGGTCGCATAGTAAGCTTCCTACTATGGAGCCGGTTGAAAGGTATCAAGCCGCAGACGATGATACCGAGTCGCACGAGCTCATACGTAGCGGAACCAGGGTCTCTTATGAACTTGCCAAGGCAAAACTCCAAGACAAGACCCAAAACAAGACCTCGCTGCTTAAACAGTACCTGCTGCTACGACCCGGGTTTATTCTCGATCACATTGATCTCGAGAGTTTAATCATTGTTTCTCGCACCTATGTGCATTTTATCGCCTTGATGATTGCCAATCTGGTCGTCCCGGTCAATGTTTGGCTTGGAAATGCCCCATACCTCCTCAATGTGCTCGGCGTTTGGGATCCCCCTGGAGGGTTCTCGGCATTTGCTGGCGTGTTTATGGCCACGGTCAATTTTTTCATGACCTGCTCCTCGTTCCTGATTTTCGTCGTGATGCACGTGCTTTGCTGGCGCATCCACGGCTATATGACCGCCGATCAGGTGTATGCAGCGTATCCCGACTGCACCGTCGGTGACTCGCTCTGCCTCACCAACTCGTTACTTGACGGCAAGTTCCTCAATATCAAGTCCACTGCTGTCACAATGTTCGGCATTTTTTTCTGCTTGGCGTTCCACTCTTTTATTGCAAACACCCGGCCCTTTATGAAGTTTTCGTGGCTCGCCGGCATGGTCCCCATATTGATCATGGCGCCTGAAGCAGCGCACAACCCACTTTTTGAGCCGTGGACTTGGGGGAAATCGGCTGTCGTAGGCTTTGGGTTCTCGGCAGCGCTCAAGGCGCTCCTGTGCTGCCTGTGGTTCCCGCACAGCAGCTCTGAGAAAATCGTCGATTCGGTGGCCGCCTTGCTTGGAGGATTGCGCACAACTTCCAATGAAATGTTCGAAAACGAAAACAGCGACCCCACAGAAGCCGATTTTGGCGACGCAATGTCCCAGTACGCCAAACGCATCGAGGTCATGCTCAGAAAGACATCGGCCCTTGCGCTCGACATGGTTGTTTGCCGCTACGAGCCTACCTACTCGCGCTTTGATTGGCATGATTTGCACGAGCTGTCCAACCGTGCCAAGTCGCTCGGCAACCTGCTGTACAACTTTCGGTTTGCCTACATTGAGCTCAACGACCGTGCACGCGAGAACCCACACAATGGAGATACCAGCTCGGCCCACAAAGAGCCGCGCAAGTCGTTTGACGTGGAGGCTCAGCAACAAGCAGATCCCGGCTGGGCCGAGCGTCATTTGGGCAAGACCTACAAGCACGTTGGTTCCTACGAGACAAACAGGCACCAAGGGTACCTTGCACAAGAAAAAATGTTGCGGCCGATCCACAAGCCAGATATGCGCGACATGTTTCATCAAATTACGCGGCATTATCAGCCGCTACGTGACGCGTGCACTGATTGCGTCGAGGTGCTCGAGCACTGGTTCAAGGATGCAAATGAATTCCGCCTGTGGTCGCTTGTGTCTCCTGCCTACCGCCGCAAGTGCTGTGAGCGCCAAAAATCCCGCCAGCATGACCTTAAACAAAAGCTGCAAAAAATTAGCGAAATCTACGACTACATTAGCGCCAACGGCCAGTGGACGTCCGAGGCGCTCATCAAGGAAGGCCAGGGACTCGGTACGCGCTCATACATCATCAGCTATGCCCTCCATTATGGTGTTATAACCAAGGAGTACGCGCGGTACGTGCGCAATTTGGCCAAGTGGTGCATCTACCTCGACAAGACTCGCCCCGAAGCTACGTGGAGATTCCACCCACAAGCTGCATCGCGTGAGTCCAAATTCAGGGCAACCGAGCTCTCGGAAAGTTTGCACATGGACCTTGATACTCCCGACAACATTGTTGCCTACACCCCGCCGCGCCGTACTCAGGCTCGCGACCCGGATGCTTCGCCGCCGCGCAACTTTGTGCACTACTTTTTCCTCAAGTTCTTTCTGCTAAAGCAAAAGGTTTGGATTTCTAGCGTAAAGTACGCCGTCAAAGTGGGCGGCACCGGCCTAATTCCTCTGATTCCG
This sequence comes from Wickerhamiella azyma, assembly GCA_022577855.1. Taxonomy (NCBI): domain Eukaryota; kingdom Fungi; phylum Ascomycota; class Dipodascomycetes; order Dipodascales; family Trichomonascaceae; genus Wickerhamiella; species Wickerhamiella azyma. Next base: position 212,567 of record JAKISA010000016.1, read on the forward strand.
TTCTTTGTGCGCACCTCCCTCGCCTTTACCCACAACCACCGCGGTATCTGGGTAACGATTATTTGCATGATTAGCGTCAACGCTAGTGCAGCAGATTGCACGTTTGGCGTCATCTCGCGCTTTGCCGCTTCGGCTGTGGGGTGCGTAATTGGTATTATTTGTTGGTACGCAAGCAACGCCGGCAACCCCTATGGATTGGGTGTGATGCTTGGCGCTGCCGGTGTTTTTATTGCCTACTTCAGGCACTTTAATACCGTTGGCGGGGTTGTGATGAATATTGTGCTCACACTCACAATTGTTTTGGTGACAATGGGCAGTTACCAGGAGCTGGTGAATCCTGCTGCCTCGCTAAGTTTCCGCGAGAACGGTGCCAAGCTGGCTCTGTACCGGTTTGTCACAGTGAATATGGGTGTTTTTGTTGCATACTTGTGTACCCTGTTGCCCGATTTCCATACCACAAAGCAGACGACCCGCCAGCAGCTGGGCGCCAACTTGGCACGAATTGGCGAGATCCAGGGTGATTTGCTCAATTATTCGTTCCAGCGCTACGATAATCCGTATGTACGGCGCGGCATTTTCAAGGACGTGATCATCAACAAAATCAGGACAGGGTTCCACCTTAGCCGCACCATCATTGACCAGCTTGCCATGCTGAGGTACGAGCCGCCTCTGACTGGGTACTGGCCTAAACACCACTACACGCTTTTTGTGGAGCTCGAGGAGCAGTTGCTGCACATGATGCCGCTATTCTACACTTTGATCACCCGTATAGAGGACAAGGACAATTTGCCCCTCCTACTCGAGTGTATGGGCTGGACCAACCCCAACCTCATTTCGAGCTTCAACAGTGTGATTTACATGTCCACAGAGGCTATTACGCGGTCAAGGCCGCTCCCCACTCTCACACCAGGCCACATTTCTGCCGACTATCAAGTGTTTCAGGATACCTTGTTTAAGGGTGATGCATGGCAGCGCAATGGCTATGAAGTCGAGCTCAGCAAGACCCATGATGGCAAGCTCATTCTGGTTGGCATGATTCTGGCCGAAGTTTTCTATGATCGCATTGACGGCCTGCTGCTCATCATCAAATCGTTGGTGGGCGAGTTTGGCGACACCGACTCCCGCGTGTGGGAAGGATTCTAATTTATTTATGATAACGATAGACGAAATTAATTATTAACGGGATTGCAAGCAGCTAGCTAATTACGAGTTCAGACTCGGCGCAGAGCATGGCAAAAGTGCCCTTGCTAGCATACAGTTGGCGCGGGGTGCCCATCTCGGCGATGCGGCCCTTGTCCATCACAATGATCCGATCGTAATTGGCAATAGTGTCCAGGCGGTGCGCAATGCACAGAATTGTAGAATTGGAAAACTCGGTCGCAATGGTGCGCTGCACGAGCGCATCAGTCTCGGCGTCCACATTGGCCGTGGCCTCATCCATACAAATGATGGTCGAATGACGCGCAAGCGCACGCGCAAGCGTCAAAAGTTGGCGCTGGCCAAGGCTATAGTTTGCTCCCTTGGCCTCCACGGCAGCCTCGAGCTTGAAATCCAGGCCAGCACGTCTCAGAGCATCCTGCAGCTGTTGATCATTGTACTGCTCAAATGGGTCCAAATTAGACCGGATCGTACCGGCAAATAAGACCGGATCCTGCGGAATAATGCTCAGCTTGTTGCGCAAAAGTTTGAGGTCGATTTCGCGCGTGTCTAGGCCATCGATTTTAATTTTGCCGGCCTCAAGCTCGGTAAGACGGAACAGCGCCGCCATAAGACTGGACTTGCCAGCACCGGTGCGACCGCAGATACCGATCTTTTCACCCGCGTTGATTGCCACTGTGAATCCGTTCAACGCGAGCGGCAAATTAGGGCGGTATTTCAGACAGGCATTCTCGAAAGATATTTGACCCTGGGGCCAGTCCTGCGGAGGCTGAATCGAGCCGCCAACCGGTTCTTGAGGAATATCGTAGGCAAGTTCGTACACGCGCTCCACAGAGTTGAGCTCCTTTTCGAGCTCAACCAAGACAACCATAGTGGTGGCAATTGTAACAAACATATCGGGGAGTAAACTGAGAAGCATGGCAACACTCGACTCATCAAGACTAAACACATGGAACGCGCACAGCATGGTCACAACGAACGTCATGGGTAGGGTCGAGATCATGATGCGCCAAGCAACCCAAAACTGGCTAGCAGTATTGATAAAGGTAGCACTGTTGAAATCGTCAAGGCAGTCGTAGAGCTTTTTCTCAAACGCAGGAGCCTGGCCATACCCCGTGACCACCTCGAGACCACCCATTGTCTCAGAGACATGGCTAAAGGTGTTGCTGCGGAAGACGCCATTGATACGCGTAATCTCGCGCGAACTGATGCGGTAATAGTTGACTGCAAGCACCGTAAAAACAACGATTGGGATGAGGCAAAGAATGGTCCACGGAACATAGACGAAAATCACAATCATTGTGGCCAGCAGGGCAGTGAGGCCGGGCAAGCCCATTCTCAACAGCATGAAAATCATCATATCCAGGTTGGCAACATCATCGGTCAAACGTGTGATCAAGCGGCCAATGGGGGTGGTGTCAAAGTATGCAACCGGCGCCCGGTAAATGTTTTGAAGCGCGGCATTGTGGAGGCCAGATGATGCGTGCAAGCAAAAGTAGCACAAAAAGTACTCGAGAATAATAGTTGCCAGGCACATGGCGACGATGATGGCCGCATAAATACCAATGTACCAACCCTTGGGCTGCACCCATCTCTCGGCGGTCCACCAATTAAGAAAGATGCTTTGCATGACTTTTGAGGTTGCAGTAAGGCACAAGAGAATTAAGACACACGGAAACATCCAGGCACCGCCGCCAAACTTGAGATACCTGAGCAGAACCTTGCCCTCGATACGGCCTTTGAGGGTGTCTTCATTTTGCATTAGGGATTCATCATTGTCTTGAGCATTTTCCGCGTCAGGTGTTTCCTTTATGATGCTGGCAGTTTCGGCCTGGTCTTGAGCCTCAGCTTGAGCCTCAGCTTCGGCTTCAGCTTCAGCCTGGGCAGTGGCTGCGGCCTGAAGCTCATGCTTGAGTTCATCGAATGTTCCCAAAATCACCTTCGAATCTTTAATAAGAGCAATCTTGTCGGCGAACTTCAATAGCTGATGGTTGTTGGTGGACATGATACGGGTGCGGTTCTGGAGGTGGCCCAAGATGCACTCCTCGAATATCTCGCGACCGACTTTGGCGTCCACAGCCGCAAGCACATCGTCCAGAAGCACAATATCTTTGGAATGGTAGATACCGCGCGCAAGTGCGAGCCGGGCCTTTTGGCCGCCACTTAGCGTGACGCCACGCTCGCCAACAGCGGTTTTGTCGCCATTGGCAAACTGCGAGAGATCAACGCCCAAAGAACAAACACGAACCACCTCCGAGTAGCGCTTCTCGTCCATTTCAGCGCCAAATAAGATGTTGTCGCGCACGCTTGAGCTCATGGACCAGTGCGTGGTAACGCTCGTGACGTCGCCATTGACAGAGACTGCGCCCTGCTTTTTAGGCATGACGCCAGCGACTGCTTGGATAAAGCTGGACTTGCCGGTGCCGGTCTTGCCAACAACCATTACGAGCTCGCCCTTGCGAATGCGCAGGTCGGCGCTGATGCCCTTGGCTTCAGAGTCGGGCACTACATCCTCAGTGTACCCCTGCTCCTTTTCGGCCTTGAGCTTGAAAAACTTGACCACGCGCTTCAAAAATTTACGGGTCTTGGGCGGCTCCTTGGCGCTCACCCACTCGTACACGGCGCCATCCATCTCGACCGCATATTCTGAGTCTGGCGAGCATGTGGCATCGCTACACTGCTGATCGGCAGCAAAGAAATCGCGCAGGCGTTTGTACGAGTTGTATGCCTCAGCATGCGAGTTGAGACCGTTTGAAAAGTACGACGCAAGTGGCGCAAACGACAAAAACAGGGTCAGCGAGGGGAAAACTCGGGCGGGATCCAGGGTCGAATCGAGCACGCTGCGCACAGAAAACGCAAGCAACCCAGCAAAGTAGGGGACCGTGGCAATTAGCGACGAGTCAATGGATTCGACGCGGCCCAACTTTACTAGAAACGCCTCTTCTTGCTGGCGATATTTGGAGGTCAGGGCAGAGTAAGACGGCTCCCAGCCGTAAAACTTGAGCATGCGCATGTTTTCAATTGTTTCGGTGATGCAGGAGATGCGTTTGTCGGCAAAAGGCAGCGACTTGCCACGATAAGACGAGATAAATTTCGAGCTGATAATCGTGGCCATGCACCCGAAAACCACAATGGCAAATCCAGCAAGGGCTGAAACGCCCAGATTATGGATCAGAATGCCGAGACACGCACCGCCGCCAGGAATGGCCGCGAGCATCTGGGCCGTCCAGCGGCCTGCTGCATAGATACGAGTCGCATCAACAGTAATTAGAGAAGTCACGGTTCCAGTAGGGAACTGAGAGTGTCCATAAGGGCTCAAAAGCATTGTCTTTTCGTACACAGCGGCAATAACCATGGCACGCAGCAATTGGCCGATATAGTGAAAATAGTAGCCCGACCACAAAATCAAAAGCATGTAAAAGGCAGTTAAAAGCGTATTTCCCACAGCATAGGCGGCGGCATGCCCGTGGCTATTGCTCCGGCCCTCATAAATTTCGCCAATAAGTTCAATCATGGGCCGGTTAATTACCGACAAACAGAGCTCTGCACCAAAAGCAAACAAGGTCACAGCAAAGGCCCAGTAAAATTTCCACTGAATCGTCAAAAAAATGGCTCGCCAATGGGGGTTGGGGCTTCCCTTGGCCTTTAGACGAAGTACAGTCGCCCGGTACTTGACCATATACGGCTCAATCCTTTCATCATCATTAATTTTGTAGATGTCGTTGGTTTCGAGCACTCTGTTGAAGCCCGTGTACATTAGCCGGCTCAGCCAACCCCAGGTAACGCGGCTGAGTGGGTTTGACTTGGTCTTGGGGTTGATCTTGCGTTCATCAGGAATAGGTTCAGGCCGTGAGCCCAGGATCCGCCGCGAGAGCGCGTTATGAGGCTGTACGATAGCCTCTTTGGACGATGATTTCATGCAACGTGAAGATCTTCACACGTGAATAATAACTGACGCCGTATGGTGGCTCGCACAGTCTTTGCCTGAACGATCATTCTGAAACAAGCCCTCGAGCACGACTATGGCCAAACTCTGAGAATTGTATTTGTCCACTATAAATAGCTCTTGTAGGTGATATCGAATTATTGATGCATGGGGTTCGGGTATGCAATTAGTCACTATCAATTTGGGGCACGCATGCGGGGGAAAGATACGATCAGGCACCATCGGCAGAGTCGGAGTCCCAAGGCTAAACAAACACATAGCATCTGGCGTTGCGCTCGCGTTGGACCTTGGATGTGTTGCCAGACTTCGCAGTCAAGCAATGACTGTATGTCTTGAAAGAATCCCACTCAAACGCGCCCGATCTCTCCACTTTAAGGCCGGCCTCACGTGCTAGTCGCTTGATCTCCCATGAAACATAGGGTTCACCCTCAAACAGAGCCACAAGGGCACGTGCGTCAGGAACTGCCTTGACCTGCTTGAAGAATGCAAGCATCAGCTGCTGGTGCGCCCGGATGTTTCGGTCTTGGTTGGCGATGGAGGCGCCGAGGTGGGGGAAATTAAAGCAAAAGTCAATCTTTCCATTGGGTTCTGCTGCCTTGAAATCTCTAATGCGGTTCATGAGCTCCTTATTGGCGCCAAGATTGGTTGCGTCAATGCCAAACTGCACCGCGTCAACGCGTGCATCCTCTTGCAGGTACTGCAGGTTCGCCTCCACCTCCGGGTACTTTTTCTGGAGATCTTGGAGGGAGTCGTAGTTTGTAGCAATTGTAGCACCAACATAATTCTCTTCTAGGCAGTTGCGAGCAAAGGAGAAGTTTGCTTCGCCAATAAACACGCACAAGTTTGCTTGGTCAAACGGAATCCAAACTTTTTTAGGGGGCGCCTGCTTGCGCTTACGGGCTTTTTCGTTGGCTTCGCGGTTCTTTTGCTTTGATACGACCGAGTCCTGGTACGCCTGGGTTTTAGCGTGGCGTTTCAGGGCCGACTTGAGCGATTTTTCACCTCTCATGATCTTTCAGTAGTGGTTACACCCAAGACTTTCTTATGTAAACATCACCTTTTTGTAACCTGACCAGTGTCCCGAGACATATTAAAAAAGTGGGGCACCCCAAACGGGGTGCACACAAAGACCCTCAAACCATGGACACCCAAATCGAACGCCCTACCAAACTGAGACGACTCTATCCGGTTGCAAACCAATGTAGCGTGCCCATTCCTCCACAGCTTACCAAACAATTTCGTCCTCCTCAAATGAGAGAAGAAATGGAGAAGTTGGTGCGCACAAAGCAAAAGGAAATCATTGCCTTTTGCGAGAGCCACGACACGGTCAAGTTTAGGGTTGACGAGTGGCAGCGCCCCGACGGTACCGGCTCGGGCATTACGGCGGTAATTGAAAATGGTACCATGTTTGAACGCGGCGGCGTAAATATTTCAATTGTGCACGGCATCATGCCCGAGGCCGGCATCAAGCGGATGCGTGAGAACCATGCTGCCCTTAGAAATACCTCGGCAACCTCAATTCCATACTGGGTATGTGGTTTGTCCCTTGTTTTGCACAGCGTCAATCCCATGATGCCTACGGTGCACCTGAATTATCGCTACTTTGAGACCCAAAACGATGACGGCACCCCCCACACGTGGTGGTTTGGGGGCGGATCTGATTTGACTCCTACATATCTATTCAACGAGGACGCCGAGCTCTTTCACACAAACCTCAAAAAGGCGTGCGACCTGCATGACCCCAAATACTACCCAGACTTCAAGGCTTGGTGCGATCGCTATTTTGTAAACACCCACCGCGGCGAGACTCGTGGTGTTGGCGGCATCTTTTTTGATGATTTGGTAGCCGAGAGCGCAGACAAGGTGTTTGGGTTTGTGCAGTCATGTCTCGAGAGCTTTCTGCCTACTTATTCTGTGATTGTTGATCGCCGCAAAAATATGCCCTACACTGAGGCAAACGTTGAGTGGCAGCGGATCCGTCGCGGACGCTACGTCGAGTTTAATCTCGTGCACGATCGCGGTACCGCATTTGGCCTTCACACCCCCGGCGCTCGGGTCGAGAGTATCTTTGTGACCATGCCCCTTAACGCAACTTGGAGATACGATTACCACCCTGAACCCGAGTCGGACGAGCAAAAGCTGATTGATGTGCTCAAGGCTCCTCGCGAGTGGGTGGCCGCCAAGGTATAGGCTATGTAGCTAGCTAGCGCTGTTCTTGTAGTTTGCTCCATACCGGGCAGTTGGCATTGGGCTCGTCCTTGCCGTATTTCAAATAAAACCACTGGCAGCACTCAAACAGCTCGCCAATTTCTTTGCTGCATTTTGTGTCGTCGTAGTTGCTTCGGGCCAAACAGCTCTGGATAGCGCAAGCTTTTTTCTGGCATGGGCTCATTGTTGGGGAGGTGTGTGCAGGTGAAACTCGTGGTGAGGTGACTAGGTGGAGGTGACTGGGTGAGTGAGGTGCCTAGCCGGCCTGGCCTGGGAGTTGCCGCATAATCATGAAGCTCGAGTTTGCCGGCTACGACGTCTCGAGCCAGGTGTTTTACGTCACAAGATATTCATACGCAATCGTAAATATCCGCCCATTGTTGCCCGGGCACGTCCTAGTGTGCCCTAAACGCTGCGTCGATAGGCTGTCGATGCTGAGCCCAGAGGAGCATGCCGACTTATTTGTCGCGGTTGGGGCCGTGTCAAAGAGCATTGAGCGCTTTTACGGAGCGGAATCCCTCAATGTTGCCATTCAGGACGGCGTTCTTGCCGGGCAGACCATACCTCACGTTCACGTGCACATCATCCCCCGCGTTTTGCATGATTTGCCCAATGCGCACGAAATTTACAAACTGCTTAATGAAAACCATATTGAAGAAGCGCACATGGAGATGCGATCGCAGGCAGCAATTGGTGAAGGGCGTTCCTCAAAGAATCGGCCCTTGGAAGATATGAAGAACGAGGCAGAGACTTTGCGGTTGTATATGGCCACAGTTGCCGATCCGAGAATATAACCACAAAATAAGCTAACTTATCCAAGCTATTATATACATTATGCGTTTTGTTCCTTCTCCTCGGCCCTTTTGCGGCCGTAAAAGGCAGCACGCTGAGCGTTACGGTTACGCTCGCCGCCCCATTTTTTGGTGCCGCGTTTGTGCTCGCACAGCTCCTGGCCAAGCTCGTATCGCCTAAACCACTGTAATAGGTAACGCCTGTCCCTTGTGTCGATGCCCTTTTCGGCCAAACTCGCCGAGGTGCTCTGGGCGAGCTGGTCCCAGGACTCAAACTGCTCGGCATACTGCGTCATGTTGCGGCCAATCTTGTTGAGAAAAGTTTGCACGTCGGGCACGGCCTCGCTAGGCTTGATTTGGCGCCCAGTACTCAAAAGTCTCCTTAGCATTTTTGTGTTGACGTAAGACTCGACCCAGACTCACCCCCGCAGGTTCAGTCTGCCTTGCCCAGCTTCGACATACCCCACATCACACATGCCGCGTTTGGCGCTCCGGACCACCGGGGTCAAGCGTAGGCAAATGTTGACGATCGTGATCCATACTATTCTCATTCCACTCTGCATCTCGGCCTTTTTCGTGCTGTGCGCCTTCACCTGGCTCTGGCCGTTAATCTTGCTCTATTTGCTGTTTATCTGGCTCGACCCGCGCGCAGAGTCGGGCGCCAATCTCAGCCCGGTCCAGCAATGGTTCCGCAACGCCCGCTGGTGGAAGTGGTTTGCCGAATATTACCCTGTTGTGCTCCACAAAACGGTCGACCTCAAGCCGTGTTTTGAGCACCACGCGGCCCCCGAGGACGCCAGTATCAAGGGCACGCAGGATATCAAGTACGTCAAAACCGAAAACTGGTTTGTTCGTGCTTACGGTTTTGCGGTGGCAGTGGCTAAATGGTGGTTCTATACCCTCACGGGCCAGGACGAAAAATGGGCTAGACCAACTGGCCAACGGTACATTTTCGGCTACCACCCGCACGGAATTATTGGAATGGGCGTTGTAGGCGGTGTGGCAACCGATGGTGCGTTTTGGAACACCATGTTTCCCGGTATTCCCGTGCGGCTCTTGACTATTGCAAACAACTTTCGCATCCCGCTTTATCGTGAGTACCTTCTTGGGGCAGGCATTGCCTCGGTGTCTAAAGCCTCGTGCCTTCGCCTGCTGCGCAAAGGCAATCCGATTTGTATCGTTATTGGCGGTGCGCGCGAGTCCCTGCTGGCCCAACCGGGCAAGATGGACCTGATCCTCAGCAAGCGGTTTGGGTTTGTTAAAATCGCTCTGCAGACTGGGGCGTCCATGGTTCCTGTTGTAGGGTTTGGCGAGACCGATATCTTCAAGCAGGCCACCCTCGACCAAGGGTTTGGCGCCAGCATGCACCTGGCCATGACTCGTAACTTTGGCTACACAATCCCCCTTTTTCACGCGCGAGGCATTTTCAATTATGACAAAGGTATCATTCCTTATAGGCGGCCTATTCACGTCGTTGTTGGCGAGCCCGTGGCAGTGCCCCTTGTGCCCAACCCCACAAACGAGCAGGTTCAACACTACCACGCGCTGTATGTTGAGCAGCTGCAAAAGCTGTACGAGACAAACAAGCCTATTTATTGGCCCGAGGGCGGTGATTTGATTTTAACCGATGCCCCTCAAAAGATGCCCCAAGAGCTGCGTCCAAGCCAGGAGGCCCAGGCCCAAGACAAGGCCGCCGCTTAGTTGTCTTGGCGCTGCGGATCGCTGCATTGCATTATGCTTAAATCAACGCTTTTTTTTTTGTAGCCTTTTACGTTTTTTTATGCTATTAATGCTAAATGCTCAAAATTTAAATTAGGTGGTGGAGGCCGGCTCTGCAGCTCCGTCGGTGCGGTAGGTACCCACGGTGCCTTCAATAGAGCCCAGGCCAATAGTTCCGCTGGATGGGGTCGCGACCGTCGACCACAACGCGCTAAATGTTTGTGTGAATGCAACCTCGTACGCCGAGCTGGCGCCGGAAACAGTGGCGGTCGTCCACACCATAAGAGTCTCCGAGGCCGCTGATGTGCTTGAGCTCGTACCGGAGGATGTGCTAGTTGTGGATGAACTAGATATATAGTCAATTTCCGCCAAGGCGGCCCCCAAACATGCCAACACTGCCACTCTCATGCACGCGTGTAGTAGTGATTGACTTGCTGCGAGATGATGCCGTCAAGTCATATATAGGGGGAATGTGCTTTTTAAGCGAGCGAGGCTAAGTTAAAGGCGGAGCAACTTATTCGATCAAAACTAGATTGAAAACTACGAAAAAAAAAATGCAAAAAATATTGGCGATGAGATTTAAAGAACCTCTCATGCACAGGGGTGCATACCAAAGATGCATTTTTTACTTTGTCATCGCAGAATTGATCCGGACCGCTAGTAGATCTTGGGTTTTGGCTGCCATACATCAACTAAATATAGCAACAAGTGTCTGAATCATTCTCTTTGACGCGTCGACTCCGCACAGCGGGGCTAATATCACGGCTATTTTCGCCGGCACAATCGGACTTGCTTGCTGCAGTGCATTGGCATGCGTGGTCACTGGTGTTTTAAATATTGGCAATCGAGACATTGCCATAGGATATGCTGATCTACTTTTCCGCGCTTGCGGCTAAAAAAATAATAGAATGGTGGCCAAAGTATTGGATGGCGGGATGATATGGCGTGGCTTCCCCTCAATTTTCACCCGCGTCACTGCGCGTCGAATAAAGTGACGTCATTTGACAGCAGCTAATTATGCGGCCCGCTATAGGGGCGCGTGTGGCACGCGAGCAGGGGGATTTTATTCGCTCTCGCTCTCGCTCTCGTCCTCACTACCGCTCTCCTCGCTCTCATCCTCGCTGTCGCTATCGGCTTCGGCAATGGCCCCGACCTGGACCCCAAACCCTTGGTTGGAGAAAAAATCTTCCAGCTGAGCGGCCTCAGACTTGTGGCACACACTGAAAATCGCGCTTGTTTCGGCCTCAAACAGCGGCAAAAGATATTTACGCAGAGCCGCCAGCAGCTCGGCCTTGGTGACCTTTTGCACCTGGCCGATAAGACGCCGCACATAATCCTCACCGAGCCCCTTGAGCTGCTCGTCAAAGTACTTTTGAATCACGGCAGAGCTGTGGGTGGCTTGGTCAAGCGCGAGCGCAGAGGCAAACCCGAGAACTGCGCCCTGAATGTCGCTGTCGCTAAAGTTGTTTTCGTCGGTACTGAGCTCATGCAACAGTTTGCGGGTCGCCTTGTAGGCCTGGATGACGTCTGAAGCATTGTAAAACTCGCACACCACATAGCCAAGCTCGTGGCGATGAAAGATGCGGGCGCCATAGGCAAGGCCCTCGCCGCGGATCTCACGCCACAGCGGGCCCTCTGTAACACCCAAATAAACATTTAATAGTGTCAAGGCGGGAATATCCTCGTGGAAGTAGCTCGTGGGTGCTTTGGCCACAATGCTAGCAAACGCCGAGTCGGTGGGGCAAAGGGTCACAAACGCCGTGCGGCTGGGGTTCATGCCGAGTTCACTGCGATAGTCTTTGGAGAAGGGTACAGGCAGCACTGCTGCTGGCTCTTTACCAGCAGCTAAACGCTCCTCAAGCCCCTGCCAGGCCTCCACAGGCTGCGCCAGCTGGTACACATCGCCAAGCACGAGGATCCTCAGGTTGGGCACAGAATAAAGCTGCTTGGCGAGGCGCTGCATGTCGCGCTGCACAAGCTCAATATCGTCTTGGCGTTCCTTGAAAAACTCGGTTGCGAGCAAAATCTCAGATTGCCGCCTCAGGCTGCGCTCAGTGAGCGAGTGCTGGTGGATCGAGGCGACCATGACCGAGTTACCCTCGCGCACTTCTTCGGTGACTGAAGCAAGGTACTTTTTGATCAGCATCGAGACCCGCTCGGCGTCATAAACAACATCAAAAATGGCCCGCTCGATCCACTCAATGGCCTTGGGGTAATTCTCGGCGAGGACGCGCATATCAATCATAACAAGCTCTTGCAGCATGGCATTAGTGGAGATGGAGCATGTCAACATGTCGCGCGATGTCTGCAACCCCACCTCTTCGGCGCTCAGCTCGGTACCATCTTTGAGTTTCATGGGCAGATTGAACGCCTCGCTGAGGATCACATCGACATAGGGCAGCAGTTCGGCATCCACAACGTGCGAATTCAGGTACACCTTGATGGAGACAAACTTGGAGGCAAACGATTCAAACTGCAGATGCAGCTTGGTGTTGGCCAGTGTAGGCGCTAGTTTAGCCTGAAGCGGGCCGTTACCCTGCACGCCAGCGCTCTCTGTGCGAATAAAATTGATTTTGTCGAGGTCGGGGACCCTAAAGTTGTCCAGCAGCTGCTGGGGCACCGGCTTTTCGTTTTCCTCCTTGGCCGCTGCCACCTGGCGCCCGAGCTCAGCCAGGTCCATTGTGTCGCGAATATGCTTGATACGCTGCTGCTTTTCGAGTTTTTGGGCCTTGCTGAGAGCCTTGCTGGGCTTGCCGACGATGGTGGTGTGCGGTTGATCCACAAAGATCTTGGCAATGAACGCCGACCAGTCGGCCGCAGACCACTCGAGCAGCTGGTCAAACACCTCCATCTTGGTTGTGAGGTCGCGCAGCAGCCCTGCGGCGGGCTTTTGGCCGTACAAAAAGTTGTCAATCGCCATGTACGCAAATGAGGCCGGGTCGTTTTCAACATTGGAAACAAACTTGTTGCGCTTGCGGCGCGTGCAGTCGCGCAAAAATTCAAGGTCCACGTGCTCGGTAGCCTTGCGCAAAATCGTCATAACCGCCTCATCGCTCTCCTCGAGGCGCTCAGTCGGTACGCAGTTGAGCGAGATGGTGATGAGTGTGCGCCGATAATCATCGGTTTCTAGGTACACGGCGTTGCACAGCGGGTCGGCAACCTCGACGAGCTCCTGCTGGATCTTGCCGTTGTTCTCCGAGGTGAAATAATAGTTGAGCACCTCGATGGCGTCGTACCCTAGCAAATCGTCGATATCGGTACCAAACCATCCTATCTGAACCTCGCCAAACGTTTCATTACTCTCGGGGAACTCGATCGTCTTCGTGGAGCTCGCGGGCAGCGGCGGCGCAGGGTCAATGCCGCTAAAGGGGCGACGCATGGGCGGAGCAGCGGCCAGCTCAGACTCGTACTGACTCATAACTTGCACCAGGAAGTCAGGGTCCACATCACCGGTAACAATAACACTCAAATTGCGCGGGCTGTAGACGCTGGCGTGAAAGTCTGCAATCTGCTCAGATGAAATTTTACGCAGCTCCCGCAGCAATCCACCGGTGTTTACGGCGTATGGATGGTCCTTGCCGTACATTTCCTGGTGCAGCTCGCCGGCAATCAGGCTAAACGGCGTGTTCTCGACGCCCTGCATCTCGCTAAACACGACACCTCTTTCTTGGCCCTCGCCGTCAATGTGATAGACCTCGGTGAGGCAGGTCGATTTGGTGATCTTGGGGTGGAGTACGTGATCCAAATAAACAGGCAGCATTGTCAAAAACCCCTCGTGACCGGCGGTACTGAGGGTGTACACCGTTTGGTCTTTACCGGTCCATGCGTTGGTGCTCGAGAGCTGCTTGTTGCCCAAAACATCCAAAAACCCCTTGAATGGGTACTTTTGGCTGCCCATAAACACCAGGTGCTCGAGCGTGTGCGGGCATCCCGAGTCGTTTGTTATTTCGGTTGCGACGGCAAAATAGCCGTTAACGGCGGGCGTCGGGCACCGAACCAACACAAGCTCGATGCCACTGGTGGAAGATTTCCAGTTGTAGAGCCGCGTGGACGGGCAATAAGCCGGATGTAGCTCCGCCTGTAGCTCAAACATTTGCGAACTGAACTTATTACTCAGAAGGAGCTCAAATCTAGGCCGCTAGTGGGACGGAATGGGTACGGATAACAACTAAAAAGAGCTATATAGATCATTCTACAGAAAAAAAATTATTTGATTTTGAGCCCCTGACTCGCGAGACTCGCACGTGCACTACATGAGTGACGTCATCAGCCGCAGGCCGCACGGTGGGGCTCTAGAACGGTTGGGCGGCCCTCAGGGGCAGGACAGTGGCAGGTGCACAAGCGAAACGGCCAAACTGCAGCAAAACTATAGCTTGGTCTGTGTGTCTACTTGTCTGCTAAAGAAGTTGCCTCAAGCCTAAAAATAACTCCGGCCCACTGGGCATTGCGGGTGGCGGCCGCCTGCCCCATGACGCGGCCCCACGGCCACGATCCCCCCTCGCTGGCTGGAGGTGGCGGCTGATTAGTCAATATAAAATATTAAAAAAAAGCTCCCCACAAGACCTCGCTCGATCGCGTGTCGTTTAGTCAGTCATGGGCGACGACGCGTCCAAACAAGAGCGCGTAGCCCCAAGGGAAGACCGTCAGCCATTGCGTCAGTTGTCACAGGCTCAGAGCACTCCAAAACAGCCGTTTGAGAGCAGGCAACCCCTCCACATTCGCCCGTCGAGCGTGGGCGAGCTTGTAGAGGAGCGCGACTGGATCCACCCTGTACCCCTCGACAAGCCCGATTTTGGGGTTGTTTTGGACGAGGAGGGCAATTTACCGACCATTCCTGATAGGCGCAAGCGCCAGATCGAAGATCTCAGCTACTGCGTCAATGTCACAGCGGCCGATTCGACGTTTGAGTATACCGCCGAAGATAGTCCCGTCGATACAGAAAACATCTTGGCCGAGCTCGATCTGTGATTTCCGCGGGCGCAGCACCAACGTTTCATCGCCATCTCATCCCTGAATCGCCACCGAATCTGCTGATCTCATGACCACCGTCGAGCTTCAAGACCTAAACTTGGCCGACCCGGAAAGCGACCCGGCGTTGCTCGAGGGCAAGGAACCGAGCGTCCCGCTCGTCTCGGCTTCTCCTGTGGCTTCCCGCCCCCGCTACCTTTCAAAGGGAGTCTTGTTTTATTTGTTGGGGGTTATGTGCAACTCGCTGCACCACACCCTGACCAAACTTGTGCTTCAGCGGATGGGCACGTTTGAGGCCGTACAACTGCGGATGCTCATCACTGCCGTTATCGCCATTGCGCTCATGTTTTGGCAGCGTGTGCCCTACAACTTTTTAGGGGCCCCCAAGCACCGCAAGCTGTTGTTGGTTCGTGGAGTGCTTGGCTTTTTGGTGATTTCGTTTACGTACTTTGCCCTCAAGTACCTGGCGCTGCCGGATGTGGCGTCACTGGCGTTCTTGACCCCAATGACCACCATGCTCGCCTCGGCGTTGCTTCTGGGCGAGCGCGTCGTTTGGCAGCAGGTATGCTGCTCCTTTGTTTCTCTGGTTGGTGTCGTTGTGATTGCGCGCCCGCCGGCCCTTTTTGGACCCGAGCCTGGCACCGACCAGGGCGCAGAAGAGGCCTCGCCGCACCGGGCCATCGCGGTGTGCGCGTGCGTCGTGGCAGTCTCGAGCATGGGAATTGTTACCACGGTACTCCGCAAGCTCAAAAACGCCCACTCGATGCAGAGTGTGGGCTACTATGCCATCTGCTCGGCCGTGGGGGCCACCCTCGTGCTGGCCTTGCAGCAGGCCCCTGCCTACCCCACCGATGCAGTTTCGTGGCTGATGCTGCTGGGTATGGGTAGTATTGGGTTCACTCTGCAGTGGCTGCAGTCCATAGCCCTTCAACTTGAGGAGGCATCGTACCTGGTGAATTTCCGGTACACAAACCTTATCTGGGCCACCATGTGGGAGGTACTGATTTGGGGTGATTGGCCCGACGTCTGGACGCTCGTGGGCTCTGCAATTGTCTTGTCGTCTGTCTTATACAGCGCGAGTTTTAAGGAAAATTAGAATTGTGCGTTGAAACGGTTTGTCTCGCTTGTCGTGCGTTTAGAGGGTGCGGCATGGGAGTGCATGTGGCATGGCAGCGCATGGGTGCTCAGACTCGAATACGAGCTGGCGATCTGTGGGCGCGCATGAGCGCATTGCCATCATACTTCCTCGTCGCCCCCCTGGCCACTTTTGGCTGCCCCTGATGCCCACTGTCTCTGTCTGAGCACAGCCCCTGTTTCACCGATCACACAGAGACACGGCACTCAAGCGCCTCGCCGTCAGACGCCCAGTTTCAGGCAGGTATCCACAGGTATAAGAAGGGCTGCCTGCTCTCATCTCTTAATCCAAATGCACTCCACCACCCTCCTCTCCATCCTTGCTTCTGCCTTTGCCGCTGTAGCCTCCAGCTCTAGCTCTTCCTCTGCTCCGTCTGCCTCTACCAGTGCCACTTCGGACGCCCTCAACACCGTTAACTTGGACAAGCCATTGAACCTCGCCAACACGGCTGAGGTCGCCAACGAGAAGCGCGGCTTGGGCGTGAGCATGGCCAAGTCTGCCTACACCTGGTGCAGCGCTTTGCTGAAGCAAAACATCTGCTACAGCTGCGGTTCCTCGAGCCTTGGCTGCTCGAGCGCCTGCTGCCGCTGCGGTGCCTCGACCAGCATCTCGTGCAGCACCTGCTAAGTGCGCATCTCGTGGAACGGTCATTCGTTATTTATAGATTGTTTATACTATCTTTAAGCTGCCTGGCTCGCTTGGCGCTTGGCGCCGTGCCCCCCTGGCCCCCATGCTGAGCTCCTGCAGGTTGCTGAGTTGAGCTTGTTATCCCACCATCAAAATCAGAAATGCCGCTCAACCAATCGCCCCCTCGCTGGTACACCAGAATGCTCACAAAGGGCGTAGGCCTCTACCTCTTATCCATTCTATGCCAAACGCTCATGACCGCAACCTCCAAGCTCGCGCTCGAACACGTGGGGAACTTTCAGGTCGCCCAGATCCGTTTTATCCTGTGCGCTGTGGCATCAATTGCTGTTCTCAAATACAACCACAACCCCATTACCGAACATGACAACCGCTACCTGCTGCTGGCCCGGGGCATCTTTGGATTCACAAATGTTATCCTCATGTACTATGCCCTGCAGTACCTTGCACTGCCTGACTTTGCCGCTATCAATTTCCTTGTTCCACTCTTTACCATCGCCGCTGCCGCAGTCTTTCTTGGCGAGCATATCCACCAAATCCAGGTGGTGTGCTCTGTCGTGGCTTTATTGGGAGTTACCGTGATTGCAAGGCCCTCGGGCCTATTTGGACATCATGAACATCCTCAGCCACACCGACTCATGGCAGTCTTTGCTAGCCTGACATGCGTATCAGGCACTGTAGCTGCAACTACTGTTTTGCGGCAACTGCGCACCTCGTCACCCATGCAGTCTGTGGCCGCATATGGCATAGTTGGCACAGTCGGAAGCACTTTTGTATTGTTATTTATGAGCAATAGGGCCCAAGGGTACCCCAGTACAGTGCGAAGCTGGGCAACTGTCATAGCTACAGGAGTGTTTTCAATCTTGTTGCAATGGTTCCAGTCGTGGGCCCTCCAGCTCGAAGAGGCTTCGTATTTGGTGCCTTTACGCTACGTCTCACTTATTCTGGCAACCCTTTGGGAGTTTTTACTCTGGGGTGACCTCCCCGACAAGACAACACTTTTGGGTGTTTTGATTGTGCTTGCGAGCGTCATTTATGGTGCGAAAAAGCACGACTAACTCTATTCTTAAAATATTCCCTAGACCTAAAAGCTCCAGCTTGGCGTTTCTCGTCGTGACTCATGAGATCATTTCAGATCACTGTTCCCGCTAGCAGCGCCAACATCGGCCCCGGCTTTGACGTTTTGGGTATCGCACTCAGTACATACCTCACGGTGGATGTCAAGATTAACGGCGACGACACCGAGAGCAGGCCTCTCAACTGCAAAATCACTGCCTCGGGTCTTGGCAGCGACAAGATCCCTCTCGATGCGCAGAAGAATTTGCTGACCCGCGTTGCCCTTTACGTTTTGCGCTGCCACGGTATCCGCACCTTCCCTACTGGCACTCACATCCACGTTGACAATCAGGTGCCCTTGTCGCGCGGTCTTGGCTCGAGTGGTGCTTGCGTGGTTGCTGGCGTTATGCTCGGTAGCGCTATTGGCAAGCTTGATCTCAGTAAGGACCGGATCATGGACTACTGTCTCATGATTGAGCGTCACCCCGACAACATCGCTGCAGCCATGTTTGGTGGGTTTGTCGGCTCCTTTTTGCGCGAGTTGAGCGGTACTGACCTCGAGCGCGTCGAGATCCCCCTTAGCGAAGTACTGCCCGAACTTTCTAATGGCTGCGACACCGGCAAAGTGCCCCCCGAGCCGCCGCTCAACATCTCGCACAACATTTCGTACGATTTGGCGCCCGAAATCAAGGCGGTTGCCATTATCCCCCAATTTGAGGTGAGCACCGCTAGCAGCCGCGACGTTTTGCCCACTGCCTACACTCGCCAGGACGCCATTTTCAACCTGCAGCGCTTGTCGGTGTTAATCCCTGCGCTTGGTCGCAGCCCCGTGGACCACGAGATTACCTCGCTCGCTATGCACGATCGTCTCCACCAAAAGTACCGCCGCATCCTTGTGCCCGGTCTCAGCGACATTCTCAGCAGCATGACCCCGCGTACCAACCCCGGCCTTGTTGGCATCTGCCTGAGTGGTGCAGGCCCCACAGTACTTGCCCTCGCCACTGATAACTTTGACGCAATTGCCAAGGACGTGATCAATGCATTCAAGACCCATGGCATTCAGGCCGACTGGAAGTTGTTGAGCCCCAGCGAGGGTGCCAAGATCGTCGAGCACTAGTACATAGACATACATGGTAGTATTTGATGTCATGAGCTGCACATCATGCCATACAAGGCATCAGGCGTTAAAGTGCGAGTCTGGTGCTAGCTAAATAAATGGGTGGAGCAAACGGCGCGGTGCGGCACCCGGTCGAGCAAATAGTCGCCGGCCATTGTTCCCTAAAAGAGCCGCTGTGAATAGAAACCCAAATGCAATCGTCCAAGATATGCACAGCTCATGGATTGACTCCCAAAGGTCCTCAAGGAAGGTATTGTCAAGATAGTCGGATGAGTGATACCAATAATGATTAAGTTCATCCTTTGTAGTGATAATGCGGTACATTGTTGTGGTATTGTCGCCATATATCTCAGGGTGTGCCCTGATATGTGTCTCTAGCAGGTCGCGAGTCGGCTCATCGGCCAAGACTACAAGGAGAACCTTTTTGTCTTGAGATAAATACAAGGAAGTTTTCACTTTGTCAAATCCAGGGGCATTCTCTCTTAGTACCTCATAAGGGTCAGTAGCGGCTGCCAATGCCAAAAGTAGCGCGAACCACATGACGATTAATGGAGACCCTTGTCACAAGGCACGTTACTCTCAAGCCAAAGACACAAACTTGATTGCGCAAAAAAACCTTAAAAATTACCGCTCTAGCAGATAAAATCAAGCCGTCCAAATTTTTAGCTACGCTCCTTCAGCTGTGCACCTGCCGCTGACTTTTATGCTCGTTCGCAAATTCTCGAGCTCGCCTTTAAGGCGAGACTTGACCGCAATAATAGAGCCATCCAAATTTGTGCTCGAAGGCCTCCAAAGTTTCACTGGGTTGTCGTGGCCGGTGCTGATCCCGGTCTCAACTATCGCCCTGAGAGCGGCCCTAACTACGCCGCTTGCCATCTCTAACCGCCTTGTTGCCCGCAAACAGGCCCGTCTCCAACCTTTATTATCGGCAATGGTCCCGGTGTACAAGGCTCAGCTGGCCAAAACGACCGTGGACGGCACCTCTCAGCTGAACCCGGATCAAATCACAATTTTGGCGGCCAAGGAGCGCCGTAAAAAAAGAATTGAGCTTTACAAGCAATTCAAGTGTCAAAATTGGCGTGTATTGCTGCAGCCGGTGGTGCAAATACCCCTCTTTTTGAGCATGTCTCTTTGCATTCGTGCCCTCTGTGGATGGACGGTCGTGGACTCAATCACCGTTCCTGAAGACTTTCACGAGCAAGCGTTTTTATGGTGCCATTCGTTGGCTACTCCTGATCCAAACGGCGCGCTTCCGCTGGCGGTTGGCGCGTTTATGCTTGGCAATATTGAGCTGCAGGCCTCACAAATCCCGGCCGATCGCCGTAAGGGACCCTCAGCGGCAGTTTTCTTGACCAATGTATCCCGTTTGGGTGCTGTATTTTTCATGGCAATGACCTTTCAAGCCCCAAGCGCCATTGGTCTTTATTGGTTGACATCCAATGCCTACTCGCTGGTGCAAAACTTGCTGCTCAACAAGTTTTTGCCAGTGGCTGAGCCCGTCGAGTACTCTAGCGTTGATGAGGCTGTTGTAGGGAAGCCCAAGGAGTCCGAGCAGGAGCTGGAGCAGGAGCGGGACGCAGCAAGCCCAAGGCTTGAAGCGAGCAAGCAGTCCTCCGCCAATTAAGAAAAGAATATTTAATGTACATAACTAGTCCTGCACCGAACCGTCTCTGGGCCGGTAAGTCACGCCCTTTTCTGAAAGCGCTGCCACGAAATCCTCGGGGAGCTTGCCATTAATTTTCACCGCGTAGAGACCAGAAACGTATTTGTCGACTCGTAACCAGCGAGCGACCCAGGATTCCTTGCCGTCTGCAACGTCCACGAGCCCCTCGAACGTCGGCGATGTGCAGTCGAGCACAGTGGTATCGTCACCGCGAAAGGTCACCAGGGCCTCGCAGTTGGGGCAACCCATGGCAACAAACGTGCGGAATGGCTGGATGATGCCGCAGATCATACAAGCACGCTCGTTCTTTGAGCTCATAGATGTGTCAGGCTGGAGTCTGTGAAGTCTCGAGTCGAGTCGAGATACAATAATTTATTTAGGTGGCTATCTTAAATCGCGCAATTTTGGAGTGTTTCCATCAGTTTAGGTCTACTTTGAGCTCACTTATTGCTCGACTCCCTGAGCACCATCCCAACCCAATTTTTAGGGGGATCTTTTGCACCATGCTTAGGTTTTGATGGGATTCTTTTGAGAATGTAGACCAGCGATTTGTACCGTGTTTCTCGCCACGCTGGCACATGCTTTTCAACCCACTCGCGCGCTTCGCTGGCAAAGCACGCCATCATCTGTGCACAGTATGGCTCCATTTCGGTAACAGATCTTTCGCAATCGTATATTGACAAGAGCTTTGAAATTTATACTTGCATTTGTAGAGGGCGGGCCCAATATAGTGCGGGTATCGAGTGCTTCAGAGGCCGCAGGAGCCGCAGGAGCCGACCGCGAGGAATGCCTTGGCGCCGAAGGAATAGCTTTGAGTGCGCCCAAGAGCTTACAATTAGCCATTTTTCCAATATTAGGGACATTTTCCCATACCCAATCGCGGGCCTCGCCTAGAAAGCACTCCCTCGGTAAGGATCCCAGCCGCAAGCAGCGGGAGCTGATCGAGGAGGGCAGGCTTGCCAGCGCAAAGTCAGGGAAAAGCTCCTCTCTGCCAATATCCACTGTTTTCAACAAGCTTCTGCAAGCTGAGGTACCAAGCACGACACCGTAGTAATTTCGAGCTACTCAAACTTTTGCACCAGCTTCCGACCGGCACACTGCACAGTCGCTGTCATATGAGTCGCTTGATCTGACATTGGCAAAAGTCGTTTGTCCAGTACCAGATTTAAGGACTGCCAGCGACTGCAGGGTGTGCCGGTCGGAGAGCTCGCACAGGGAGCGAGGGAAGCTCGGCGTTTTCCTACTGCTCTTTGGTGTAAAACTTACCGCCCAGTTGTGGGCTGGTGGTCTTGTGTACCGACTAGCAAGCTCGCTACTTTTTTGTATGAAGTGCGACCATCCAATTCCGGAAATGCAGCACTCAACATTTGCGACGAGATGTAGACATAGATCGATTGCCAATTTGAGGGTAAAGTCATTTTAAAAGAAATCACGGGGTGGGCAGATTATAGCACCCACAGCCGTCGCACCACTACGTAGCAGGACATAAAACAGACGTGTGCTCTAGGCTGTACTAAAAAAAGGCGACAATCGCAACTAAATCAAAGCAAAAAGCTAATATTGAGCTTCAAATAGCACGTCTCTGTCTCTGAGCACACCCACAGGAGCCTGTTGGTCATGGAAAGGGCGAGTGCATACGCTCGAGAGACTGACAACTGGGCTCAACTTGGACTCTACAACTCCATAATTACCCCCTAAGCTCGCGCAACGCGTCGCTTAACGTGTCGCGTTGGACCCACACCCCTCGTCATTACTCATCTTTGTTTACCTCGACACCTCCCATCTAGCCCACAAATACCCATGAAGAAATCGGTGTGGATCGCGGATCCAGACAATGCTTTTGTCAAGGCCGAGCTCAAAAGCGAGGATGAGGTTGTTCTGGCCGACGGCACCGTCAAAAAGCTCCCCAGAGACGAGATCTTCCAGGTGAACCCTGCACAATTCGACCGTGCAAACGACATTGCCGAGCTCACGTTCCTCAACGAGGCCTCTGTGGTCAACAACTTGAGTACCCGCTACGCCAACGACGAAATCTACACTTATTCGGGCCTCTTTTTGGTTGCGGTCAACCCGTACAAGCAGCTGCCAATTTACGGCCAAGACTCGATTGCAGCATTCAAAAACAAGACCCGCGACGACAGTGTGCCCCATATTTATGCGGTGGCTGAGGAAGCGTACCGCCGCATGCTTGAATCGCGTGCAAACCAGAGCATCCTCATCACAGGTGAATCGGGCGCTGGCAAGACCGAAAACACCAAGAAAACTATCCAATACCTAAGTGCCATTACTCGAACCACTACGGGCAAGGCCACCACCGAGGAACGCATCCTGCAGACCAACCCTGTGCTCGAGGCGTTTGGCAATTCTCAAACAGTGCGCAACAACAACTCGTCACGATTTGGCAAGTTTATTCGTATCGAGTTTGGCCGCAAGGATACGATCGCTGGCGCCTCGATCGATTGGTACCTCCTGGAGAAGAGCCGCGTCATTGTTCAGAGCGAGCTCGAGCGCAACTACCACATCTTTTACTACATGCTCAAGGGCGCCGATGCCTCACTGCGCAAAAAACTACTCATTAGCAACCAGGATCCCAGCACCTACAACTACCTCAGCGGTGCGCCTACAATCGAGCACGTGGACGATGCGGCAGAGTTTGAGCGGCTGCTCGAGGCACTCAAAACCGTGGGTTTTAGCTCAGGCGACATTGAAAGCGTCTTAAGTATTGTGTCTGCCGTCCTGCACCTTGGCCAGATCGAGGTCGCCGCGCAGTCCACCGACCAGGGCCGCCTGCCAAATATGGAGCAGGTCCGCAAAGTGTGCAAGCTTTTGGGCGTCAAGGAAGACGTTTTCGCTCAGATCCTGACCAAACCCAAGATCAAGGCCGGCCGCGAGCTCGTGCAAAAGGCAAACAGCGCCTCCCAGATCAAGCACAGCATCAGCTCGCTCGCCATGTCGCTATACGAGCGGCTGTTTGGGCACCTCGTTGAGCGGCTGAATGGCGCCCTCAAGAGTTCTGTGAGCGCCAGCAACTTTATTGGCGTGCTCGACATTGCCGGCTTTGAGATCTTTGAGCGCAACTCGTTTGAGCAGCTCTGCATCAACTACACAAACGAAAAGCTCCAGCAGTTCTTCAACCACCACATGTTTGTGCTCGAGCAGGCCGAGTACGTCAAAGAAGAAATCGAGTGGGAGTATGTGGACTATGGAAGTGATTTGCAGCCCACCATTGACTTGATTGAAAAGGCCAACCCCATGGGCATTTTTGCGTGTCTCGACGAAGACTGCGTGATGCCCCGCACTACCGATGCCTCATTCACAGACAAATTGGTTGGAAAATGGGACCAAAAGCCCGGATTTAGGCCCGCACGCCTCAACCAAGGCTTTGTGGTCAAGCACTACGCAGCCGACGTGGAGTACTCGACCGAAGGCTGGCTCGAGAAAAACAAGGACCCTCTTAACGAGCAGATTACAGAGTTGTTGGCCCAGGGCTCCAACGAGCTCGCTGCAAAGTTGTTTGCCAGTGCGAGTGCACCTCCCCAGAGCGCAACCGCGAGCGCACCCGCCGCCCCCTCGAAACTACGCAAAGGCATATTCCGCACGGTCGCCCAACGCCACCGCGACCAACTCAACGAGTTGATGGCAACACTCGAAGCCACGCACCCCCACTTTGTGCGCTGCATCGTGCCAAATACCACCAAGACCCCGACCAAGTTTCAAAACAAGTTGGTGCTCGAGCAGCTGCGGTGTAACGGTGTGCTTGAGGGTATCCGTATTGCCCGCAGCGGGTTCCCCAACAGGGTCGAGTTTGACGACTTTTGCGCGCGCTACCAGGCCCTGCTGCCGAGCACTGCCAAGGGGGGGAGCTCGGCGGGCCTCCCCGAGACATGCGTCGCGGTGCTCAAACACCTGCAACTCAATCCCAGCAGCTACAAAATTGGTACCACAAAGGTGTTTTTCAAAAACGGCGTGCTCGCCGAGCTCGAGGAGCACCGTGACCAGCTGCTCCTAAGCCAAACAACAGCGGTCCAGGCGCTCGCGCGCGGGTTCCTGACGCGTCGCGTTGTGCAGCGTCAGCTTTTCCGTCAAGTCGCGTCCAAACAGCTGGGTCAAACAGCTCGCATTTGGCTCGCCAACCGTGAGGATCCCTGGTGGAAGCTCGTGCAGTCGGTGCGCCCCTTGCTGGCCAACAACGAGTCCAAGGAAAACAATCGCAAGGATTTGCGTATTCAAAAGTTGCAGGACCACATCCAGGCCGCCAAGCACGAGAGTGACCTGCGGCATGCCGCCCTGCAGCGCGAGCTTAAAGACCACGCCACCACCAATTCTGATTTGAGTGCTACCATCACCAAGCACGAATCCACAATTAGTGAGTTGAGGCGTGCAACCGAGGACAATAAGCGCGCTTTACAAGCGGCCAAGAACGCCCACGAGCAAGCGCTGGCCGAAGCGCTGGCAGAGGCCGCAGAGCAAAAGGAGGCGCAGGCAATGGCTACCGACAAGCTCGTACACAACCTCAAGAGTACAGAGACGCGCGCCAAGGAGCTCGACGCCAAGCACACGGCTTTGAAGAGCGAGCACGAGGCTCTGCAGGCCAAGCTCGATACAACCACCAAGGCGCTCAGAGAAGCTCGCACTCTTGCCGAAACTGCCCAAAGTCGCACCGCCGGGCTGGAAGCCGCATATGCCAAGCTCGAGAGTTCGCAGGCTGAAGCGTTCAAGCACGCCAAGACCAACAAGCAGGAGGCTGAAGAAGCGCGCGAGGCGCGCCAGCAGCTCGAGACTGAGGTCAAGGAGCTGCGAGCCGAGATTTCAGGACTTAAGGGCCAGTCGCAGCGTGCGCTCGAGCAAACAGACTCGGCCAAAACCCAGTTTTCGCAGCGGCTCAACGAGTATGTGACCAAGCTTGAGGCGGCCGAAGAGGCCAACAAAAAGCTCAAGAAACAGGCTCTCGAGTCGGATGTGGCTGCTTCGCAAGCTGGTAAACGTCATGAGCAGCTTTTGCGCACGCTGGGCGACGCGGGGCTCGATGCCGAGCGCGTGCACGAGCAAGTGCGTGGACTGCGCGAGGGCGCTGAAAGCGCGACGTCTCAAGCCGGCGAGCTCAAGGCGGCACATGCAAAAGCTCTGCAGAGTGCAGAGACCGCCAATGGCGAGCTCAAAGCCGAGCTTGTGCGCCTCAAGGCCCAGCTCGAATCTCAAGGTGAGGCCCAGGCTGCGCGCCACACGGCCGCTCAGCAAGCGCAGGACGCTCTCAAACGCGAAAACGAGGCCCTTAAACGCCAAGCAACCGAGGCAAAGGATGCCCTCAAAGCCGAATCTGCTAAGAGCCGCGAGGCCCAAAAGTTGAGCGAGGCACACAAAGCCTCAAGTGCTGCCGCCTCTGTGGCCGCCTCGGCCGAGCTAAAGCAGCTGCGCCAGGCCCAGGAAGAGCTCATGGCCTCGAACGCCGAGCTCAAGGCCGCCAACGCCGAGCTGGTCAAGGTGAGTGCTTCGGCTAAGCGCGAGATTGTGGAGCTGCGCTCGCAGGCCGCAGCGGCTGCGCAAGCTTCGGAGCCCGACCTCGAGACCAAGCACCGCGCTCTGCAAGCTGCGTACACCGAGCTAAACTCTGCGCACGCCCAGCTCAAGGCGCGCACCGACCCCGCGCAGCTCGAGGCCCAGCGCAAGCAGGTGGCCGACCTGAAGCAGCAGGTGGAGCGGCTCAAGAGCCAGCAGCCTCAGGACTATGAGCAGCAGCTGCAAAAATCCCGTAACGAAAAGGCAGACGTGATGGCCGAGAACTCGCGCCTGCTATTTAGGCGCACCTCGGGCGGTTTACCGGTTGTTGACCACACCGCCGAGATTAAGCGCCTTGAAAATGACGTCAAGGTCTTGAAGTTACGGCTCGTCAAGAGCGAGCGCGAGCGCAAGATGGCTCAGGCCAACGCTAACGGGTTGGACGGTGTGGAGCTGCTCAAGGAGCGTGACGCCGCCGTGCGCAACTGGGAGAAGGTCAAGGGTTTGAGGGGCACAAGCGGGGCCCGCAATGGCTCGGACCCTACGACTGGGGCCGCTGCAAGTGCCACCCGCGCAGCTGCAGTAACGAGCTCGGCCACCTCGCCCACGAGCGCGCCGGCGCCCGCCAATGGCGATTTGTTTGTGGCCAAGCGCAAACCCCTGCGCCAGATTTCGAGCAACGACTCACCCAGCAAACGCCTGACCTCACATGCCAAGAACCAGGTCATTGCCGAGCTCAGCGACAATTTGCGCGAGGAGGCCGAGGCGGTCAACCTTTACCGCAAGCGCGCCAACGATTACCAGCTCAAGATTGAGCAGGCCCAGGTGATCATGCAGACGCTCCAGTTCTCTGAAGAGCGGCTCATGGGCGAGATTGATACCCTCAAGGCGCAAAACCAGCTGGCGGCCGCCAACAACGACAAGGAGCTCGAGCTGCGCAATGCCACCATCAAGCGCCTTAGGAGCGAGCTCGAGGCGCTGAGAGACACGGATGCGAGCGCCGACAAGCAGGCTATGGAGCGCACGTCCCAGCTGATGGCGAGCCTCAGCGAGGTGACTTCGGAGCGTGATGTCTTGCTCTCGGACAAGATCAAGCTCGAGCAGCGGCTGCGGTACGAGTGGGCAGGCCAAGATCCCATGGCCTCGCGCAAGGAGGAGCTGCAAACCAACCTCAAGCAGACGCGACGCAAGCTCAGCAGCACGATGCACGAGCTCGAAGAACTGCGGAGCTCGAGCGAGCTGAACGCGTCCAAGCTGGGCCAATTTGAAGAGCGCCTGCGTATCGCCGAGCAGCGCAACCTCGAGCAGGAAGAAGAGCTCGAGCGCCTTAGGGATGCGGGCTTTGACGCCAGCCTCAAGCTCAAGGAGCAGCAGCGCGAGATGGCCGCGATCCGCGAGGAGAATTTGCGGCTTGAAAAGCGCCGCTCCCAGGGCACATTTTTTATTTAATATACCTAGACCTATGCCTATGCAATACAACGATAAAGCTGGCGGTGGAGCCAGAGAAAGGCGTAGCCAAAGCAGCCAAAGCTCAGGGTGCAATTAAGCAAAACGTAAAAGTCTGCGTAGCGTGCGGCCAGCGGGACCAAGTCGAGCGCTTGAGCAACCCCCAAAGTACCAATGGCAGCGTACGAGCCGCCCACAACGAGGCGGTTGAGCCAGTGACGCGGCAGCTGCGGACGGAGCAAGTTCCATCCTGCCAGCAAACAAAAGTACTGCAAGCCAAGCTTCTCCCGCCAAAGAAGTGGAAATAAGGAAAAGTAGGCCACATTGTTGATCCACTGGACCATGGCCGTCCACTCGGGGCGGTCCTCAAACAGCAGCAGCGAGGTGGGCACAAGCGGTACAAGCACGCTCTTTTCGTGGACCTGGAAGCTGAATAAATAGAAAGCCCATGCGCAGCAGCTTGAAGCTACCGCAAGCTTTGCGCGCGACCGGCACCAAAACGCGGCAAGGCACGACGGAGCGATGGCTACGAGAGTGGCCAGAAGAGCGAACCGCGGCAGCTTTGTCTCGTCGAATCTCTGCTTGTACTTTACCAAAGTGTTTGTGGTGCACCAAAAATTGGCCACCTTGTCCTCCCAAAGGCCACGGCCAAACGGAAACACGCGGATCACGATCTGGTGAAGCTGGCTGATGGAGCCCAGCCAGGGAGAAAGAAACAGCAAGGAGAGGCCAAGAACGGTAGCACTGACCTTAATGAGCAGGCTCAGGGACTTCGTTTCAACACACTGGCCCAAAATGTAAAAGAAAATCACTGGCGACCAGTACAGAGCCATTTGCTTGAAAAAGAGCGAACCGACAAAATATGCCGCCGCAAGCACAATACGGTGGCTACTGAGGGCGCTCAGCGTAGCAACAAACAGGCCTAGCATGACACAATTGTACTGGAAATGGCCATTGTCGATGATCAACAGGCTGGGCATCAACACAAACTGGAGCAGCTGGTGGTAACTTTCAAGGTACGGCACCTTGAGAGCATCTGCTCTCTTGCGGGCATACGACCATGCAAATGGTACGTAAAGCACGAGCTGCGACAGCAAGACCGTAAATCGCATGTAGCTCTTGAGGCTATCTGATTCGAGACCACGCGACGAATCCAGGGCAAACCAGTCCTTGTCGAACGCAGAACCCAGCCTCCCAAGCGCCCAAGAATGAAAAGCAGTCAAAGGGGGATAGTCGAGGCCCCACCACTGGAGATCGTAAAAGTACCACTTGGCCGGGCTCAAGTTTGTGGTGATCTCGAGCCAATGACGCTGGGCCTCAAAGTCGCCAAACATTGGCGGCGATTGGAACCCCGAGAATGGGCCCAGGCCGACGGCCGAAGCAACCACGACAAATAGTCCGACTACGGCGTACGGCGCGAGCCAGTCGTGTGTCATGAGGTTGGGACGTGGGGTGACGGGGTGGCCAGGTCTTAGCTAGAAATTAAGAGAGTCGTTTGAGGGTTAGGCAGGGCCGTGGCGAGTGATGCCCCGGGCGAGCCATGGCGCTAGCTTTGACATTGGTGGATAATTTATGGTATCAATTAATTTAGTTGGAGTCGCCGTAGATACCCCAGTACTGCTCGGCAGCGTAGGAGCCAGGGCTCTTCCAGAGGTCGTTGAAGGCAGTGAACAAGATGACATCTCCACCGCACTCCTCCTTGATCGACTTGATGGCGGCCTCCTGGTTGGAGGTCGAGGGCACGCAGAGGCCGTTGGTCTCACCCTGGTGAGGCCAGCCAGACTCGGAGATGAGGGTCTGCTTACCGCTGCAGGCGGCAGAAACCTCCTGGATCTGCTGGAGCACCCACTTACCGGCGTTCTCGGCAAGCACGTTACCGTCAAAGAAGGCGTGGGCGTTGACAGAAACATAGTCGCCAACATCGCAGAGACCAGGGTTCTCAATAGTGGCAATAAAGGTATCGGTGGTGGTCACAGGACCGGTGTAGCCAAGGGCGCGCAGGGCGCTGCGGCCAGAGCTGACGTACTCGGAGACCTCGTCAACAGTGGCAGAGCCACCGTTAACAAGCTCGTTACCGACCGAAATAGTGTGGACAACATCCCAGTCGTTGTTGATACCCTCGGCAATGGCGCTGGCACCGTCAGAGATGGCGCTCATGTCGTAGATACCGAGGAAGAGCTTCTGGCCAGAGGCCAAGTTTTTGTAGACGTTGGGGACCTGGTCGCAGTCAACAGCGTAAATACGGATAACATCGTAACCAGTAAGCTGAGCCAAGTCGCTGGCAACCTGGGACTCGCTCTTGCAGGTACCGTCGTTGGCGTAGGGGCTGTAGGTGATACCAAGGGCACCCGACGAGCCACTGCCAGTCTCGGCAGAGGTGCTCGAGGCAGCGGCGCTGCTGGTGGAAGAACCGCTCGACTCGGAGTCAGAGGTGGTGGAGCTAGCAACGCTCGAGCTGGAGACCTCGACCGAGGTGGTCTTGGCCGATGAAGAGGCGGAGCTCTCCTTGGTGGAAGAGGACTCCTCGGTGGAAGCAGCGGCCTCAGAAGAGGTGGAGCTAGTGGGCACCTGACCCTCAGCGGTCACGTAGACAGTGTTGTCAACAGTCACATAGGCCACGGCGGGCTCACGCTTGTGGACGTGCTCGGCGGCCAAAACAGAGCCAGACAAAAGAGCCAAAGCGGCGAGAGACTTGATAGAAAGCATAGGAGTCAGACAAGGAAAGGAAGGGAAAATGAGAGACTGTGGGTTTGTCAAGACTACGCCTTTGGCCACGCGTAATGGCGCCGATCGCCTTTTTGTACTCTGGTATGTATGGGCTAGGGTGAGGCTGACGCAGCACATGAAACAAATTGATGTTCGGGGCCCCCTTGTTGTCAAAACAATGCTGGAATGCAAAACAACGCCGTACAAGAATTTTGATTTCTAGCTATCCAAAACGAACAATTTCCAAGCCCCGGCTTAATTTCACCCGTTGCTCCTCACGACCCCGAATACCTCATAGTTGTCTCTTATGCACCCATGTAGATCCATGCATGCGCCTGCATGAAAAATTCTTGGCTAACTCTGCGAAAACTCCCCTAATGCTCGAAGCGTAAACGGGAAACATCGCTATTCACGTCGATCAGTTCCGAAAAGAGTTTATATGCGCGATACCCGCCGAGTATGCAAATGTTATGTCCTCGGCACGTTAGGGCTGTGCTTACTAAATCATGTCCTACATGCAGGCATCTGCTATCATCTACACAAGGTCACATATTGGGGGGGCCAGCCTGCATGTAGAAGACACAATCCGCGTTTTGACACGCTGTTAACACCCCTGTAAACGTGATTTAATCAACCCGCGTCTTGGTCGAGCGCGACGCGTAAACGGTTAGATTGAGGTCACCCGGGCTGGAATGCAGGGAGGTCTCAATTCCCGTTTGGGACGCCGCGCGCTAGGTTTAGGGGCGTAATGTGTCAATAAAACATATAATACAAGAAGTTTACAGCCATTTACGCTAATTGTCCGTTACCCCTCTCTCAGTGAGGGGTGGGCGGCGCTGCGTGACGGCGGCGGCGGTGGCGGCAGCGGGCCTCCTCTCGCGCGCATCCCGCCGCATCCCCCCTCTTCGGGGGCCAAGAAACATTTGGGATGAGGTAATCGTGACAGGCCGTTTCTCCATTTGTCGGTTGCCCGAGAAACAGTGGTAATTAGCGCGCCAAGACTTGAATAAAAGGGGGCGTCGGCGCGTAAAGCCTGATTTTAGTCTAGTGCTGGCACGCAATGCTTTGGGTGAACTACTCCCCGTTTTTCTGGTTTCAAGACTAGTTCTTAATGGCCTATCATGCTTCTTTGTTTTGTGATGTACTTATAAACAAACCCAATACACCTTTGCGGCCTCGCCTATGCGCCGTGGCAGTTTCCATCTACGATATCTGGGTAGGGGTTGTAGGGGATCACGCACGCCTCTGTACGAGGGTGAAAAAAAATTAAAACTACCACAGAAGTCTAGCAACTGATCTCTAAAGTACGGAACCAGTGGTTTCATTGAGCTTTGGTTGCGCTCCCGCTCTAGCACTGGGGCTGCAAGCTGGGCCTTGACCTATAGATAGCCCGGCCGAGCCGAGCCTGATTGGGTTGTTTGCTAGCGACCAAATACGTAGTTTAAGAATGATTCACAACAGCCAGCTTGTAACTCTGTATTATCTGCGATGTCAAGACGCAATGGGCTACGACTTCCGCCGCCACTTGAAGAGTCCTCGTGACAAGAGCGCCATCAGCGTCCACACATGCTCAATGCGGACTCTGCACAGGCCCGATGGGGCCTTGATGCGACTCCAACATAACCCTTGTGCATTCTGCACCTACCAGCACCCGCACGCAGTACCCACACCCCACTTTGCATTGCATTTCTAATTAAGGTACAGAGCGTTAGCGCAGCTGCATGTAGATACATTTACCTAGACGGCCTAGCCGTAAACTCCATCTTCAATATTTTGCACATCCTTTTCGAGCCACTCGACGATGGAACCTGCCTGGAGCCGAACCGAGCCTTCATGATCCCAGTATAAAACTTGCCCAAAAGTGCCCAAACGGCTGGGCCCAGTATCAGATAAGTAAATATTGCCGGCCTCGTCCTTAGCAAATGGAATCCAACTGGGGCTCCATGCGGCAGAAGTTACCTCGGGGCTGCACTCAAATTCTTGGTCGAGATTTTGCAATTGGCGCTTCATGAATTGCACAGTCTTGACAATCTCACTGCTAGATTGAAATTTCCAAAAGAATTCCTCCGGCAACTCCAGGCCATTGTACTTTTTCAGCAGTGACGAGAGCTCAGCCGGCAGGTCCACCGCCAAATCAGCGCCTAGCTCGGCAATTCCTCTTGTATCAAGTGGTTGCGCGATCGATCGTGGCTTATAGTCTGGCCACTCTTGGGTCAACTGCTCGATTGACTCGATGAGCGACATGATAGGCGAGCCCAGTCTAAGCACAGGCTTGGCACCTGCTCAAGAGTTGGCTCGACTTGAAGTGAGTATCTGTGCTTCAATTTTCAGTTATTTGAGGAGATTTGCTGGGTTAAAGTGCATAATACCTATTATTTGGCGTGCGATAACAAACTCACTGCAACAGTTAATTTCTACGTCCATGCTGAGCACTTAGTCTCACCTAGTTTTCAAATTGAAACCTGTATAGACTTGAGTACTCCTTTTCTGATTTGGATCTGGGTATCAGGCTTACAACGCACAACTATGTAAATTATCATTGAACTGCACCATGGAGCATCTATGGAGGTTTTGTTTCGGTGGGTCACGGCTCTGGCCGGAGACCAAGGTGTCGAGCATCTTGCAGTGGTTGTGTTGTCATATTCCTGGTACAAACGGTAGACAGTTGCTGCGTACAACTAGGGGACACTGAAGGGGGGGTAGTTTGCGTGATCTGCTGGACCAGTTTGAGACCGGCATCTTAATGTAGAACGGAGCGGATGAATCAAGTGATGTTCAGCATTTGAGTACTGAACTGAGCAGCTTTTGTATTTTTAGCTATGGTAGGCGCGTCCTAATCGAACTTTTAGATCGACCTCCGCTCCGGTGCCTGCATGAAGCGCCGCTTGATGCAGTGGGTTGGTTAGCTTAAATCACCCCCTCCCCCCTTTTTTGAAAAGCGCGTGCAGGGAAAATAGCCAATATTATTCTACAACACAGGTAATCCTTTTGGTGCGGCGCTAATTGCTTTGGGGGTCGTGCAGCAGGGAAACCGCTTGTGCATGTCTTTGCATGCCACATGGCGTTCCCCGTACCTTGTGACGCGTTTGTGCGTGTATTCTTGATGCGAAAATCAACTACTGAGCAGAGAATTTGGAAGTATTGGTCTAAATAGCTACAAGAACAACGTATATGCGGCGGGACTGGCCCGCCGGGGTCTTAGGATAGATACAATTTAGGCCGCATCTGGTGCCTGCTATGACCCTAGAAGAAGTGATCGAGTCAAGAAGATATTCCAGGCAGATTGAACCATCCCGAAGCAATATCATGCATTTTGAAACTGAAACGGCCTCGCTTTTTATCCGAGCGTCGATCACTGGCGTCATTGATGTGAAGCTGCAAGGAAATGGCCCTCGACAAGCAAAAAATAAAGTAAATCTAGCGCTAGTACATATAGAAAAACAGAAATAGTTATTGAGTCTCGCTCTATGCCGACGTACTCATGGCACGGCGCCTGTTGGGAACGATAGGTGCATAAACATGCGTTCCGTGCATAGGGGGGGGGGGGACTTCCACACAGAGTGATATTGTGGAGACTTTGGCTAGATTTGAGCATTTATAAATGTAACACCAGATCAACACCACAGTGGCAGGCTATGGCCGTCCTCAAGGGCTTTACAAGTATCGAAAACAAGTTCCCCTCTCCCACATACAGCCTCCCTCTGCTCAGAATCAAGGCAGATCCATTTTTGGCGCGCAAGAGCTGCGCGTTTGAAGGTCAAACTGTATTTGTTTTGTAAAAAGGATGCGACTTGAAACACTCTTATTGAGGGAGCCTGGTGTATATTTAAATTTTAGGCATTAAAGCCCAACAGTGTGGGCAATTCCGCGAATATCCCCCACAAAAACCTCCCTGAACGGCTCGCATATGCATTAGATGCAGCCATTATGTATACCCGTGCATGAGCCAGTGACTATGTAAAGCAGCCTTTTTCCAGCCAAACCTTACCTTTAAAAAACGATGGCTGGCCTTTCAATTGGGTACAAGGTCTACAACCCCTATGTGGTAGCCATTATTGCCACCATTGGTGGCATGCTTTTTGGTTTTGACATCTCCTCAGTGTCTGCTTTTCAGAGTCAAAAGTACTATCACGACTTTTTCTTTGCCGGGTGCGATGATGGAGGGTGCAACGCTGCCACTCGTCAGTCCGGTATCACCTCTGCCATGCCCGGTGGTTCTTTCCTCGCCTGCCTCATCTCGGGTTACCTTTCAGACAAGTTTGGCCGCAAGTTTTCAATCCAGCTTTCTTCGGTCATTTGGTGCATTGGTGCTGCCATCCAATCGTCCTCGCAAAACCTAGCACAGCTTATTTGTGGCCGCTTCATCGCCGGATTCGCTATTGGCCTGTCGTCTGCCCAAATCCCTGTCTACATTGCCGAGCTCTCGCCCAAGAACATTCGTGGTCGTCTCGTTGGTACCTTCCAGTGGGCCATCACGTGGGGTATTTTGATCATGTTTTACATTTCGTACGGTTGTTCGCAAATCAAGGGTAATGGCTCGTGGCGCCTCGCGTGGGGCATCCAAATTGTGCCCGGTCTTTCGCTGTTCCTTGGTACTTTGATTCTTGATGAGTCGCCTCGTTGGTTGGCTACTCAGGGCCGTTGGGAAGAGGCCATCCACATTGTCGCTATGGTTCAGGCCGGCGGTGACCGTGACGACGAAAACGTGCTTATTGAGGTGGAAGAAATCAAAGAGGCTGTACGCCTCGAACACAATGCTCGTGTTGGTATCCGGGAAATGTTTACTGGCAGTGTCAATATCCGCCGTACCCTTATTGGTATCTGGTGCCAGATTTGGCAACAGCTCACGGGCATGAACGTCATGATGTACTATGTGGTAAAGGTGTTTACCATGGCTGGCTACTCGAAAAGTGCAAACACCACTCTTATTGCTTCTTCTATTCAGTACGTGATCAATGTTGTTATGACCGTGCCGCTTCTGCTGTTTATCGACAAGGTCGGTCGTCGCCCCATCATGATCTTTGGCTCATGCCTGCTGTTTATTTGGCTCATTGTCCAAATTGCTCTGTTTGCTGTGTACAGTGTACCCACTGGTCCCGAAGGTTATGTGGCCTACGAGGGTGCCGCCCCGGACGACAGTGTAATGATTCGCATTCCCAACGACACCAAGTCGCAGCGCATGGCCTCCAAGTCTGTTATTGCCGTGTCGTACCTGTTTGTTGCCACTTTTGCACCCACTTGGGGCCCCACTGCCTGGGTCTACTGCTCTGAGATCTTCCCTCTTGAGCAGCGTGCCACCGCTGTGAGCTTGTGCGCGGCGGCCAATTGGGCGATGAACTTTGCTATTGGCATGTTCACGCTACCTGGTTTCCAAAACATCACCTACAAGACCTATGGAATTTACGCTGCGTGCTGCGGTGCCATGGCTCTGCACGTCTTTTTGATGTTCCCCGAGACAAAGGGTCTACGCCTAGAAGAGGTGGATCTCGTATTCCAGGCTAATATTCCTGCCTGGAAGACCAGCAACTGGCGTCCTGAGCAAGTCCCCAACATTGACGAGATCAAGGCCAACGGAGGCGGACGTGCTCCCTCACTCAAGGGCGGCGCACATGCCGAGCACACTGAGGACCTTCGCTCGTCAATGTCTGCTGATAGAGTCAAGATTTAGCTTATTTATCTGACCGAATAATTTCCAATTGATTGTAATTCTGCCCAAGGCGGGCACTACCGCCTGAATCTTGGCGCTGTGAGGGGTGCCCCCCAGCGCGCGGGCCCATTTTGATTGAAATCCATAAAGAGCCATTTTTGCCAGGCAACGGGCTTACCCCACGGATCCTCGGGTGGTACTTGGCACGGAAAAACAGGGAGAAACCTCAGAGGATAGTCCCGGTCATGCAAGGCACTGTGCATTTTTACCACCAAATCCCACTTTACTGGACCCTCAAGCCTTAATGGATCAAGATTATGAAGCTTAGGTGGAAGGAAAATTTAACGGATTTGGCTTTCTCAATTTGGAAAAGTTGCTCGGCGAGAAATGCGGGGGCCGCATGCAGCCTCGTAAAACTACGGCACGGTCCCAAGCAAAGGGCACACGGGAAATAACGCCAAAAGTTCACCGTAAAGGGTCCACGAAGTTGATATGTCTATTGTTTAAATAACTTTTGCAGGGTCATCAGACTCGTCATGCAAGTCTTGGCTGCAGCCAGAGTGGCTAGGCTCAGTTCTGTCCCTTCCCCCCCACGCTGCAGGTGCTATAGGTCCCATAGCACTAAGATGCCAACAAGTCAACAGACCAGGCCCCAAACATGTGAGTTTGAGGCATTTGAACGGCTCAGGTACAAGAATATCCGGCTTGGGTTAGGGCTTATGTAGCTTGATTTATTTATATCTACAAGGAAAAAACAGCCTGTCACTGCAAAAGACGCCGCATCATGAGCTTTTGAAGCCACAGGTACGCTGCGGATTTTTGTTTACACGGGAAAACATAAATGAAGCGGCCTTCAAGCCACTCCAAGAGCGTGAACGCGTTACAAACTAATCCGGTTTGGCCAGTATGGCTGATATGAATTTCACATACGAGATTTTCGTCATACGCGGACACCGAAACTAAAATTAGTATCACTCAAAGTGACGTATGGAGATGTAAGTGGGGTACAGCTATAGGCATGAGCATACGCGTACATATGCATGAAACTACCTCAGCAAATACATCTCAAACCAAACGTCGGGGACAGGGATTTCGTGTGATGCAAACGTTCTTGTCGGTGTCGATGCAGAGCCACAACACTTTTGGGTGTATATAAATTACAAGATGTGCTTTCCATACTCTTTTTGCCCAACAGGCGATGGGTCGATGCTCCCCAGAAAATATGGCATGCATATGACAAAGCAAATCGGTCGATCAGTCGATGCATGACGAGGGTTTGCCGCTTCATTGGGAGAGCCTTAGCTTGACGGCGCGGAAAAATGAGTAAAATCTGTACCTCTCAGCTGGATGGACTTGAACTCAACCTCTATTAAAATCTATTAATGGTGCTCTTGGGAGTAGAGTACCTGAATTATTCAGACGGTGGGCCTGCACCCCACCTTTTACCCCTACCCTGATGCCCTAGCGTTTTGCATGACGTATGAAGGATGCATTACCCCTGGATTTTCTATTTAATAGGGGACTTTTCCCCCCACCTCACCCTTCATCCAAACACAACTTCAAACATGGCCGGACTCTCAATTGGGTACAAGGTCTACAATCCCTACGTTGTCGCTATCATTGCCACTATGGGCGGTATGCTCTTTGGTTTCGATATTTCTTCCGTGTCGGCTCTTCAAGGCCAAGATTACTACCAACATTTCTTTTTTGGTAACTGTACCGCTGCAAACGGCTGTAACTCTGCCACCCGCCAGTCGGGTATCACCTCTGCCATGCCTGGTGGATCTTTCCTCGCTTGCTTCTTTGCTGGCTGGCTCTCTGACAGATTTGGCCGCAAGGCCGTGATCCAACTCGCGTCCTTCATTTGGTGCATTGGTTCCGCCATCCAGTCCTCCTCGCAAAACCTCGTGCAGCTCGTGCTTGGCCGTCTCATTTCGGGTGTGGCCATTGGTCTCGCCTCGTCCCAAGTCCCCGTGTACATTGCTGAGCTTTCGCCGAAAAACATTCGTGGCCGTCTTGTCGGTTGCTTCCAATGGGCTGTGACCTGGGGTATTTTGATCATGTTTTACATCTCGTACGGCTGCTCCAAAATTAATGGCAACGGCTCGTGGCGTCTTGCTTGGGGTATCCAAATTGTGCCCGGTCTTTTGCTCTTCCTCGGTACCCTCATTCTCGACGAGTCTCCTCGTTGGCTCGCTACCAAGGACCGCTGGGACGAGGCTATTCACGTCATTTCAATGGTCCAGGCCCGTGGTGACCGTGACAATGAGAATGTTCGCATCGAAATCGAGGAGATCAAGGAGGCTGTGCGCCTCGAGCACAACGCCCGCGTCGGTATTCGCGAGATGTTTACTGGCAGCGTCAACATTCGCCGCTCGCTCATTGGTATTTGGTGCCAAATCTGGCAGCAGTTGACCGGTATGAACGTCATGATGTACTACGTCGTCAAGGTCTTTACCATGGCCGGCTACTCCAACAGTGCAAACACTACCCTTATTGCCTCCTCCATTCAGTACGTTTTGAACGTGGTCATGACCGTGCCTGCCCTCTTGTTTATTGACCGCTGGGGCCGTCGTCCTCTCCTCGTTGCCGGTGCTGTTCTCATGATGGCCTGGTTGTTTGCCCAGGTTGGTATCTTTGCCAGGTACAGTGTCCCCACCGGCCCCGAAGGCTACGTTGCCTACGAGGGTGCTACTCCTGACGACAGTGTGATGATCCGCATTCCCGAAGACCAAAAGGCCGCCTCGCGCGCCGTCATTGCTATTTCGTACTTGTTTGTGTGCACCTTTGCTCCCACCTGGGGCCCTGCTGGCTGGATTTACTGCTCGGAGATCTTCCCCATGGAGCAGCGTGCCGTGGGTAATGCCATCACTGCTGCCGCCAACTGGATCATGAACTTTGCTATTGGTATGTTTACTCTGCCTGGTTTCCAAAACATTACCTACAAGACCTACTGCATCTATGCCTCATGTTGCTTTGCCATGGCCATTCACGTTTTCCTCATGTTCCCCGAGACCAAGGGCCGTACCCTTGAAGAAGTTGACATGCTGTTCAAGGCTAATGTTCCTGCCTGGAAGTCGCACCTTTGGGAACCCGAATTCAAGCCCGATATTAATGACATCAAGGCTGCCAACGGTGGCCGCGCCCCTTCGATCAAGGGTGGCGCTGCCGAGCACGACGAGGACATTCGCTCTTCCTTCTCTGCCACCGAGAACAAGGTTTAATTTATTACACAGCTAATAGTCAATTTATTGCCTTACTTTATCTTTTGCTTTACTAGAGCCCAGAGCTCACTGGAGCCCTAGGGACCTGGCCCCTCAGGCCCAGCCTGATTCCCTCAGCAGCCCTCTCAGTCTCAGCATCTCCGTCACCTCCACACACAGAATAATAAACAGCAGTTATTATAGACCTAGCCAGACACCCAATCTCTCAACAATGTACCGCGAAACATCATTGTTGAACCCAAGCAGCAGCGTGTCGTGGGCACCGTGCCGCTGCTCAAACGTATCAACAATCCCGGTCTTGCGCGCAAACTCAACACATGTATCTTTGAGCCACTCATCGGCGCCCCACACCTCAAGTGTGCGCGGGCCAAACACCCCCTTCCACACCTCTGCACTGCCGCGGTTGGGGCACACATGGGGATCATCCATTTGTTCACGACTAGCATAAAGCAAGGGAACGTATTCGGGCAATAGCAAATAATCGCTATCAACCTTGTTGACGTACGAGCCCGTGCTGCGAGGCATCATCTCCACCCAGGGGCTCACCAACACAGTACCAAACGGGGGCGCGACCTTTTGCTCGTGGCACCAAAGCTGAAGAATTGCCGCCAAATTGCCGCCAGCAGAGTCGCCAAGCACCACGATTTTGCTGCACGACTTTTGCAGCTGCTGATAAGTGGCCACTGCCTCCTCGTACTGGGTCGGCCACCGCGCGTTGGGCGACACGGTATAATCGAGCACGAGCATGCTAACCCTAAAATGGCGCAAGGCATCAACAAAGTTGGAGCACCACCGGAGCTGGATGGGGGTTGTGGAGAGGCAAAAGGCGCCGCCGTGTAGATACAAAACAACTGGGTCCTCGGGTTTGCGGTCCGGCACCTCGTGAAGCCAGCGTGCAGACGCACCATCTACCTGGAAATAGCCATTGTAGTTGTTGTGTTGTTTTTCCTTAGATTTGAGCAAGAAACCGCGCATCTCCTCGCGCAGCGGCTTGGCAGGGGCTAACACCCGAAACTGGGTGATGCTACAATTGGTGCTGAGGAGCCGACAAGTATTTGTAAAGATCCACTGGGGATAATTCCAAGTGTGTTGAGCAGTAAAGAAGCGGACAGTCCACCAAACACTGAGGATTGGTACCAGTGCCAGCAGGCCCACAACGTGGAGCCTGTCTTGAAGGGTAGGCCGCTCGAGGTTGGCTTTTGCTTTTAAATCGTGCTCGTCAAATTCGAGGTGATTTGTGGTCATGGAGAGCGTACACTAGAGGGGGTGCGTGCCTTTATAGTTCAAGTGCATGCGGGTGCATACACTGCACGGCGCTCGCCACAACAATGAATTTATAGTATACTTACACGAATCTAGCCGCGAATTATTTACTATTGTGAAGTTTTGGAGTTTGCGGGGACTGCGGGGTATGCATTCGGTTAAGCCGATCTCGGATCTTTGAGAAACTCGATAACTAGGGGTAGTAGATCCGTCATCGAGATTCAAGTGTTTGAGTCGCCTTGAGTTGTGGTTTCTTGGGCGGCCTGGCAGATCTATGGATTATCAGTGGATTGGCGATAACCAGGTCAACACACTGACACGAGGCACCCGTTGTTGTGGTGATTTGAGGGTGCTCCAAAGGGTGCTCAAAAGGCTCCCATACTGCAAGTTCATGCAACTGAATATATAAGATCTTTACCCACAAATAGGCTCAACGTGACTGGTCGAAGGTATAAGGGGCTGCCAACTAGGGAAAACTGGGGAGAATGAACGCCGGGTATACAGGGGCAATTAAGGGGAAAAATATCCGCGTAGGGGCTCATGAAGGGCCTTCCAGATAAGCTCTAAGTATTTTTGGAGCTCCGGATCTATGTGTGCCGCTGCATTGACCTTTGTTAGGCTCCGATGGGTACCTAGGGAGAGCTGGCTTGGGGGTGGAGAGCGTGCCTTACTTGACTTAAGTAGGGCATTAGTTGCGCGACTTTGCCTCACCAGAGCTCTGCTCGCCCTGCTCACTGCTTGTTCAAAGCATCGCCCTTACCCTAACCCACACCCTCCAGAGTCTCTCAGCTGAGGGCTCTCACTCTAGTCAGCATGTCCAAGCGTCCGCTACCGCCCCAGTCGGGCACGGCCAAGCGAGCTCGAGAAGATGAGCCTGTGGCACAAAATAATAGTGGCGGTGGCCAGAGCATGGATCCCGACCAGCTGAGCGACGCGCTAATGAGCGCCGGCGTCGA
The DNA here is from genome assembly GCA_022577855.1 of Wickerhamiella azyma. NCBI lineage: Eukaryota > Fungi > Ascomycota > Dipodascomycetes > Dipodascales > Trichomonascaceae > Wickerhamiella > Wickerhamiella azyma. Next base: position 253,711 of record JAKISA010000016.1, read on the forward strand.
TTTGCGCGAGGAAGAGAATCTCCTTAGCAATTCGGTCTATGGCGCCCAAGTTCCCGGTGCTCCTGGCCAAGCACCGGCACCGATGGATGTCAACACAATGTTTCTCGATATTCAGAGGCTACACACCCAGGTGGAGAAGCTGGCGACCGAGGAAGGCGTGAGGTACGCTGCCGAGTATGATAGGCCCGAAGTTGCGGGCATTGTGAGTGCTGCGTGTGCTGAATGGATTGCCGAAATCGTTACACAAGCTGCCATGCTGAGTAGACACAGGCGGCTGTCCAAAAGTGATGGAAACGGAGCTCTGCCCAAGGCGCTCAGGGCCATTGCCCAGGCGGACCGCGAGGCCGAGCAACGGCGCCAAAACTTGAAGCTGAGCATGGGTATTGGTACCGATACTCAAAAGAATGATGATAGCGAGGAAATGAACCAGCGGGCGGCTAATGAAACGGCCCGTATGATGATGACCGGCGGCCGGCGGTACCGGTGGGAAGAGACCGGTTCCTCGGGTGCCAAGCGGGCGCCGCCGAGCACACGCAAGCAAAATGACGCCACAAAGGTTAAAGAAGTGCGCGAGGATCCCGGGATCGTGCTGCGCGACCTGTTGACGGCGCTCGAGGAGAAGCACATGGGCGTGAAAAAGGCGCTTGCAAAGGGCTATGCCCGCACGAGGGACTAGTAAATAGTATTTATATGCAATTAGGCTATGGGCTGCGGGGCTATGAACCGCATTACTGAACTAGCTGACCCAAAAACTGCTGCTGGTCGGGCCCCAGACTCTCGGCAACTTTTTGCAGCTGGGCCATGGCATTGGGGCCCTGGAGGTATCTTTGCAAGTGCTGCTTAAAGTAGTCGGCAGGGACCTGCACTTGGCCGCCCGTGGGGTCGAGCGGTTTGCGGCTCACCACACTGAGGGGGCTGAACGTGTTGCCAAATGAGAGCTCCTCAAGGTCCACATCCACAATGGCATCGCTGATTTTTTCGGCCAAGTTGCTTGAGACTAGCTTGACAAGGGTCGCGGTGGCCTCAGACCACAAGGCGGTGTAGCCGCCGCTCACAAACGGCGGGCTAAACACGAGGTTGGTGAGGCCAACTGCGGCGATGCGGCGGTCATTGAGGCCATTGATTTTGAGCGAGGTGGGCAGCACAAACTTTTCAAACACGCGGCCGAAAATTTCGGGCTGGACCTGGTCAAACAGTTGGACAGCGTACTCGGGCCCCAGGCTCGAAGCGCTCACAAAGTAAACCAGTTTGGAGAAGCGAGCAACAAACTTTTCGGTGCGGGAATTTTGTAGGCGCATCATGAGGCACTGAGCAATGTTGCTGCTGAGGGGTTGCAGCGTTTCCTGGCCCACAAACGTCAAGACATACTCGAGGATTTCGAGGGCGTAGACATCGTTGGTTTTGGAGGTAAGCAGACGCTGGAAAACGCCAAGCAGGGGGGGCAACAAGTCTTGCTGGACAACGGCAGAAGCACCGTGCTCGAGAATTGCCTCAATCAGGCCAGCAAGTGCAGGTACATTACCCCTTGGCTCCCACAGAGCGGGGGTCAAAAGCGGCTTGATGAGCTGCTCAAACGTAGCCGGTAGGCCAGGTTGCTTGCGCTGCTGGAGCACAAGGGTCAATATCTGCAGCGTGTAGGGAATAAACTCGGTCACATCCTGGGCAAGGTAGCTCAGCAACGGCTGGACCACCACCTCATCAATCTTTTGTTCGGTGAAATCATTGTACTTGAGAGTGGCGCCAATGCACTCAAACACATAGTGCGAAAACCGCGGGTTGGCGGGGTTGGCCGAAATAACCTCCAAAATGCGCACGAGCGTGCTGAGGAGCTCCTCACTAAAAGGCGCGCTACCGTCCTGGATGAGCACGAGCACGCGCATAATGCACTTCACCAAAAACTCGTTTTCGCTGAGCTTGACTGGATCGTTTGTTTTGAGAATAAGGCCCATCAAATTGTTGATTAGCGACTGGGCGACCGGCTCAATGTCCTGCTTGGCAAACATCAGGTTACCGCCCGCCAAGATGCCGCCCTCCCTGATACTCAGGATACGCTCAATGGTGATGGCGGCACACGTGTACACCACGTACTGGCTCGAGCTGAGCAGCCCGACCAAGACCTGCATGGCCCGCGTCAACTGGTCCTTAGTGAGCTGGTTGCGGAAATTGTGGATAAACTTGATGGCGTCCACCTGCAAAATCGGGTGCTGCTTGCTCTCGAGCAGGTCAGGGGCAATGTTGTTGTTGAAAAAGTCCACAATGTCCACCTGCAAATTAGTGCTCGAGACGCCCTTGGAGGTTACCACGCCCTTGGTGGCAATGCAGCTAAACAAGTATGTGGCGGTATTTTTGGCGCGCCAGTTGCCCTGGGCAGCCTCCTGGATGTTGGCGGCAATCACCCGTTGCACTACCGCAGTCACCTTGGACTCAAGCTTGTTGGAGAGCTCACGCAAAAAGTCCGTGGCGGCGCGGCGCCGGGTGTCCGAGTCTGCGCCCTCGAGGTCGCGTCGAATGTATTCGATTGGTTCGTCCTCAAACAGCTCTTCGTCCTGTTCGGTGAGCTTGATGTTGGGTAGGATGGTGGCCATAACCAGCTGCTCCAGCTCATTGTCTTTGTCGAATAAGCTCAAGTAGTTGGGGAGAGATACAACCACACTCAAAAAACCAAGGGCACGGTTGGCAACCAGGTCGTAACGGGGTACCTGGCCAAGTCCAACCAGCAGGCTAAGGGCGCTCTGGACAAAGGTCGGCACAAACGAACCAAACTCTTCTTCGTATTTTTGGGCATAAAGCTGAAGGATTTCACAAATATCGGCTCTAATCTCCTCGAGAATCCCCGCCTGGTCGTCGTCGCTGAGCTTGTCGATGGCGTCGTTCTGGAACGTCAGGTAAAAGTGCAGAATACTCATAAAGTCCTTGATATTGTCCTCAAAGAACTCGGGGATATCTTGGCAATTCAAATCGTAGAAAATTTTGACCAGCAAACTCATTGTTTCGAGCAGGTCCTTGAGCAGCCCAGTGTTGCCCTGGGAGGCCGCAGCCTGCACTGCCTCGTGAGTTTGAACCATTAGCTGCAGGTACGGCTGGGTAAACTGCGACAACACCAAGGCAATCTCCTTGAACAGGTCGTCCGAGCGAAAAAGCGGCCGCCAGCGGTTGAAGATCGAATGGGCAATACTGAGCACGCCGTTGTTGACTTTGGGCTCGGTACCAATCTTGGCAACAAGCGTCGGGATCAAATCGTCCCATTTTTCAGGGAAATCGCTGTCGGCAATGATGGAGACCGCCTCGCCCAGCTGGGCCCGCAAGTTGGCATGGGGCAGCGAGATCATCAGGTTGAGGGTCTCGGAGCGCACAGCCGCGGTATCTGCGGCGCTCAGCTGGTGCTGGCCTGAGGCATCAACCCATCTGGTGCGGATCAGGTTCTTAAAGCTGAGGGCAGCAGCAAGACGGATTGGCAGCTGTTGGGCGCTATCGTTGACGATTTTGAGCAGCTCGATGGCGAACCCGGGCTGCGCTTGGTACTGCACGAGGTTTTCTTGGACGCTCTTTGCCTTGTTGGGATCCAAACTCTGGCTCAAAAGCTCCACCAGGCTCATGTGTAAGATGTAAACAGAAAAGTTCAAGAGGTGGGGGGGGCGTGCCTGGGTGGGCCAGGGAGGTGCAATGTGCCTGTGGGTGCCCCTCTTAGGTGCAAAATCATAATACTTAAATATCTACTCTAGGATTGGGTAGAGCCCTCGGAACTCTCCTTAACCCCCTCGAGCTCAGCAGGCCTTCTATAGAGAACAATTTCGGTTTGCTTGTAGTAACGACGCTTTTGTTCATCCACAAGCAACAACGACAAGTACGTGCGCGAGGAAAACTTTTTATTAACGTCGCGCATCGTCGGCGACAAGTCGAATCCGCCCAGGTACATGCGGATCGGGATGGTCTCGCCCTTGACGGGCGCACCGTCCATGACCTCGTATTTAACAATTGTACGCGACTCAAACTTGTGATTTGGCGGGACTCCCGTAGTCTCCTTTTGCACGAGGCTCAGCTCCATGTGCTTTAGCCGTAGGCGAACTAGCAGGAAAACAATGCGGCCAATAATGACATCCTGCAAGTGGTAGCGCGATTTGGAGTACTCGAATTCAATGTGGAGGCAATCTTCAATACCCACATCCACTTTTACCGGGGCTGAAGCCTCGGGCTCGGGCTCATTTTGGTACACCCACAGGTCACGCTCCTTGATGATATCGTTCATTTTGCGCACGAGTGTAACCCGCACAAAGTACCGGAGGCGCGCGTGCAGGCCATTGTAGCTCTCGTACTGCTTTTCCACGTTGCGAAACTCGAATGGAAACGTCTCTGACTGCCGGATCTCGCCCGCGCTGGCAAGCTCGCGGCCCCACGAGACAAACTCGTCTGAAACCACTTTTTCGTGCTTTGTTTCAATGCACCCAATAAATTGCACCTTAATGCCCAAATGGTCGAACCGGTGGTTGTCTGGGCTGCGCACGGTGACGGTTCCCTTGACTGTTTCATTGGGCTCGTACAACGGGGAAACCTGCTGCGCAGTGTTGGATGTGAGGCCCGTGGGGCGCGCTGTGACCTGTTTGCGACTGTCCTCGTCGTCGAACTTGATCTCAATCTCGGGGTTTGCCCGAAATAGAAAGCTCATGTAATGACAGCTCCAGAGCTCTGGACAGGTGGGTGGGCGGACAGGTGGAGCTGCCTGGGTGGACCAGCTGGGTGGACGTGCACGACATCACTAAATAATAAATACTACTTTGTAATTCCAGTCCACTCGAGCACCTCGAGCGCCA